>VXAU01001195.1:275030-299005 GCA_013399695.1 Formicarius rufipectus | reverse complement strand
TTTTTTGCTAAGTCTATAAGAACTTGTATTTAGTGATCAGCTCTCTACCAGTGGCTGCAGAGAGAGGACTGAGGCTGCCTGCAGTGATAGGCTTGGATTGATAGGACTCGTTCCTGTGGATTTGGGACCTGTTTTGGGAAGCACTTTATAATCTGCTCTGTGTCCTGCAAAACTCAATATTTGGTTTATTTTCACTGTGTGTCTTCTCCATAGCTGGAAGTATTCTGGCTGTTTGGCTATTAACTTTCAGTATTTGGTCTGTGTTGCTTCAGTCCAGAAGTTGGTCTCAGTTATAAAGTTTGGTTTCATTTATGTTGGTTTTACAAACATATATGTTTTTCTGAGGAATTTATGCAGGGAAAGTTTGGCAAAAAACAGTGCCCCACCAGTGAATCACTGCTTTCAGTTCTGCCCAAATACTTCTTTATCTGCTTCTGCCTGGGGTATTAATAGTGTTTATTCCTTTCAGTTTTAGAAAGTGTTTTACCTGTGGATACAGATTTGTGACCTTTCTTCTTTCTCTCTCCCCATAGTTTCTCACATCCCCATTTTATTTAACTTTATTTTATTTAATTTTTCTTTTTGTGGCTCAATTTACCTTTACCTACTAGGAAAAAAAAATGATTAAGAGTGAGGGTTTGGTTTGGGCCAGCAGTCTGTAAAATTCTCTCATTTTATAAAGAAAAAGGATTCTAAGGAAGTTGGAAAATCTGTTTTGTCTTCAATAGAATTAGACACCAAAAAAAGATGTTTGCCATTAAATTAGTTTATATATTGTGGTCTAATGGTTTTGTGCAGCTGCATTTAAATAGAAAATACCAACAAAGGCTTGATTAATTTCTTGTTACTTTTAGAAAGATCTTTTTATTATTATTGTCCTGGATAATTTTTTTTTGCGAGTACCAGTTCTTAAGAAATTACATTTTAGAAATCGAGTAGTTAAGGCTAAATGATTTGAGCTAATATTACAAACTGTTTTGATGAGTATGGGGTGTTATTTTAATGTAAATGTCTTAAATCCTTTTATCTGCTAGTATAATAAGAGCTTGCCACACCTGAGAAGGGAAACTGCTAGTTTTCACCTCAGAGTTTTGTTTGCTGCTCTCAGCTGTGCATTAGTATTCAGAGTCAGTATTAACCATAAAGCATTTAAAGATTTTTCAAACAATCAAACCCGTCATTTTACGGGGAAAAAAAGATCCTGAAGCATAACGTTAGCATTGTGAAATAAAATGCATAATTGCTGTCATCATTGCCTGCTTCAGAATTTCAAAAGAACATGCCTTTGGTAATGGAACACAATTTCTCACAATTCTTGCCAACTGAAAGGCTCAATTTTGTTTTGCCCAAAAGATTGTGAAGGACAAATGTCCAGTGCTTTGAGGCAGAAAAAGTGTGTGGTCTGTACACATGACCCAACAATTGTAGAACAGCGGAGAGGTCCTTTCTCTGCTTTGGTAAAGCTGGAAAATACCTGTGAAAACTTCCATGTTAGCACTGATAGGCTTTGCTTGGGTCTTCAGAGTCACTTTGTGAGCCAGGGGTGCAGGTCTGCTGTCACTGAGTCAGCTGGAGGAGAAACCTCTGCAGCTTTGGGGGGGCAGGACACCATGCAATGCATCAACCTGCCTGAAAGAGGGATGTTGACTCCTAAGGTATGAAAGGAGAGGGGAAAAAATGCATAGGAAGATTTCAGGAGCTGCTATTTAGTTGGTGATTGCAAAGGTCCCTGTGTTCCCTGGCACAACTGTGACCTGAAGGCACACTGTGATTCAGTGGGGAACCTGTCCTTGGACACTGTTCTTTGAGGTGGAGAAACAGGAGCCTTCACTAATGCCTTTGGAACCAGTACATATGCACTACAGGAACAAAAGAAGCTATCACTGCAATAAATAATATTTTTGTCTGTATTTCTTTGCATTAATAATGGTGATAAACCAGGCTTTTTAGGAAAAAAGGGATAAAATGCGTCTCCTTGTCTCTCTTTACTATTATGCTTATTAGATTATTTGTGTGCACATTTTCTAGAGCTTTTCAGGTGACTTGGAGATCTCAGGAATCTGAATGTTATAAGCCAGTTATCTCGAGTGTCTATGCAGTGCAAAAGGCTGTGACATTCCTTCAATATTACTTGATACTGCCCAGGTGTTTGTACTGGGTCCAGCTCTGTTTCTCAGCTTCATAGTGGGACACAATGCATCCTCACAATACAAGACTGGGAGAGTGGCTGAGACAGCAGGTTTTTGGCTGCAGAAATGACCTGAGAGGAAGCTGATGATGTTCCATAAAAGGAGATTCCAAGCCCTGCTCCTGCATGCACCAGTACCTGCTGGGGGATCAGCAGCTGGAAAGGAGCTTTGCGCAAGACCCAGGTGGTGCTGGTGGACAACAAGCTGAGCAGCAAGGTGTCCTTGCAGCAAAAAAGGCCAGTGGTATCCATGGGTGCAGCAGAAGGAGCAGGTCCATGCAGATCTTTCTGCACTGATGATATCCAATCTGGAGCGATGGATCTGTGGGGGGGATCTCACCTGTGTGCATAGATATCCCTGAGGGGAGGGTGCGAAGAAGACAGAGCCAGACTATTCTCAGAGAAAGGCCAGGAAAGCAAACTGAAATGCAGGGAATTCTGTTTAAATACAAGGAAAAGCCAGTTTTACTATGTGGGGTCAAACACTGGCTCAGAATGCCCAGAGAGGTTTTAGAGTCTCCAGCCTTGGATATCTTCCAAACCCGACTGTACCCAACCCTCAGTAACCTATTCCAGCTTTTCCTGCTTTGAGCAAGCAGAGAACCTCCCGAGGCCCTTTCCAGCCTCTGGAATTCTCTGGTGCTGCGATTCAGTGAGCACACGTGATCTGACATCTGAGAGCAAGATCCAGGGAAAACTGGGGCAAAAGGTGTTTGTTGAATTGCCTTTTCCCCTACTGAAAAGCAGACCTGGAACCCTGGAAGATTTTTGTAGCTACGTCAGGAGGATATTTGGAAGGAGGAACAAAAAGGGAAACTCCATTCCTCGTGTTGCAGTGAGAGCAGTGATGGTACAAAAAGAGCATTCATTTTATGGTTTAAAGTAATCAATATGTTGACTAAGGCCTTGTAACTGAGCTCACCCAAACAGTGCTCACTGCAATGTCCAGTTCTTACATGACAGAAAGTAGCTCTTCCAAATGAGATGGATTTTTAATTAAAATTACTTTCATTCTTGAGTGGTATAATTTGTCACAATATAACCTCATATTTCATAGCTTTGAAAGCTCCTAATTCTAATTTTTTCCACTTTATAGCAAAAAAGCTGAAGGCCCAAGAAAATGTGTTCTAAGAAGTCACTGACATGAGGGATTTCAATATCTCTAAGTAATTAGTTAAGTTATGCTTGTCTCTTCCATTAAAAGCACCATTAGACAGCCAGATGCAAAAGATGACTGTGGTAAATGGTTTTCCAGGTAATTCTTGATAATGTTAAATGTGGTTGTCATTTCAATTGATCACTATGCATCTTTTCTTAAATATCCATCCATCTCCTTGAGCTGCCTGCTCAATAAATTGCATGTGGAAATCATTAGGATAATTTAATGAAAAGAATCCCCTGGTTTAACTAGCTGCAGAATGTTTTCTCTGTGTTCAGCTTTTGTTTTGGGGTTTTTTTCCAGCTCTCCTGAGACTGGTAAAAAAAAAATCTGTACTCCAGACATTTGTGTCTCCTTTGTTTCTTAGCACATTTCTCCCTATTTCCAAAAGGCTTCTTTAGGAAGCAAAGTGTGCTATCAGTGTGCTGAGGGGAAAATTGTAAATCTGTGTGAAAAGCCAGACAATTTCTGCTCATCTTGCCTTTTGTTTCAGTGAAAGAAGTGCACCAGAGGCTGATGGGGGCACTGATTCCTGTCACAGCACAAGGCTGAGCTAAAACACACTCTCCTTTCTGTGAGTGTACCCACTTTGCCCGGAATATTTGGGTTGTTCACATTCTTTCATCGTTATTAATTTTGCCCTGTACAGAAGCTGGAACAGGAAAAGGACTAAATTAAGGATTTTTTCATCTTGACTGTTTGAAAGAAGGTTGGCTGGTCACCTGCCTTTGTCAGTGTTGCTATTAGATGAGAAAGGTGATGTGCTGATAAAGGATACAGAATGCAAAATTTTGGCTATTACTGAGTGCCTGACACTGGCAGGGGTGGAGTGAGGGCAGACAGCACAGCACAGGGACCTTCCCAGCCTGAGAGCACCTTCCCTGACAGGCACCCACCACGTTTAATGTGCACACTGCTTGGGTAGTGAAAATGGCATTCCCATAATGTCCCTAATCTGCCTTAGAGCTTCGGGGGGAAGATGCTGGTGAATGGTCTTCAGCAGGTCTCTCACAGCGCTTTCTCCACATGGTGTATGTGCAGACTGGAGTGTGATGGCCCCTGTTTCTCCTGACGACAGCCAAGACTTCACTCTCCCTCTCACCCCTCTGAATTCATCCCTTTATTATATGGGTCTTTCTGCATGTCCTTCTGAGTAAAGCTGGCTCATGGAGCAGTGGTCAGGAGCTTCAGTCCTGGAAATTCTCACTGCATTGAAGACTCTGCCTCAGTCTGTTGTTGCACATGCTGTTTTTCTTGAGCTCAGGAAATGTAGAGTGCTTTTGGTCCCACTCTGACATTAAAAGAAAGGCAGTTCTTTCCTGGGTGCAGCTGTCATTAGTGCTTAGAAATTTTCCTTTGGTTTCTTTCAGAACATGCTGTCTTTCTGTTTTTCTCATTTATTGTTGGCTTTTCTTTTGATAGCCTTTTTTTCTTTTATCTAATGATGTTTAAGCAGGTAAATAGGAGGTTCCTTGAATAGCATATTTTAATAAAACAAAACAACCTAATTAACTCATCCTCTAGTTATGTGCTCCAGTAATCCTTCAATGCAGACTCCTTACAAATGGTGTTATTACAGATAAGAAGAACGAACATAAATCAGGAATGTCAAATGCTTTCTCAAAGACCCTTTTTCCCCTCCATATTTTAAAGGAGTCAGTATACTAATTTTTTATTGTACAACTTATGTGTTTCTTTAACTGTGTTAGCTAGGAGCTGTTATTCAAGGGGGGCTTTAAAATTTAGAGAAAACTATTCTATAACCTAAGTTTCTGTAACTGAATTGAGTGAAGTAAGAACTGATACATTTGCCATAAATGTAAAACCGTTATCAACTGATCTAATTTGCTGTAAGTGATCTTTCATAAAGCATTAAACAAAATAGCCTTGGTTCTGCCCATATATCTCTGAATCACAAGACTTATGAATTACATTCTTGGTGAACAGAAAGCAAAGTACAGTGCCTCACATGGGTAATCAAATGGGGAAGATATTTATTTTGGTTTAAAATGTCTTAAAATAAGGCACTTGAAGAAAGAGGAAAATAAATTATTGAAGATGATTAATAGTAACTCCTTCTGTGACTGTTTGAGACTATTTGATTCCCCTTGAGAGCACCAGAACTTCTGGGTGCTTTCAGTGCTGCTCAGACACTGCATGGATGTGTGCATGGAGCTGCAGGGGAGTTAATTAAGTGCAAAAGGGGCAGACAAAGAGCTGAGTTTAGGGTGGACATGGAGAAAACTGAGACCAGCTAGGGAAGATAAAAATCTTGACTGTTCAAGGGAAGAAGAAGACACAGTGAAGAGCTAAAGCTGGTGATAAACTAGCTGGGAATAAAGGGACAGATAAGGGGCAGCTGTTTGACAGATGTGTGGGAAAACAGGTAGCTGAGGATGTGCACGTTGCCTGCTGAGGGAGCCTGCACGGTAGAGTCACAGAAATTGGGAGTAGGACCTGAGGGCAGAATTGTGGTGGATGTGCTGAAGGGTTGTGTCCTCTGAAGTTCACTCTCTTTCTGAGCACTGAGTGGACCATGAGATTTCAGAGATTTGCTCTTCCTGTGTTGTCAGGAAACTTCCATTGCAGGCAGTCTTTGATTTCCTGATCCCTCTGCTATATTTTCAATACATTTTGTAGTGAAAATAGCTCTGTCCTCTTTGCCAGATCTCTGCTTGTCAAGATTGAATGACCATGTCACCAGGTTTGGAAGCCTGGAAGGTCTTTGGGGACACTGTACTTTCTTCTTTCTGGCTTCCCCAAAGTTCTCTTTGGCAAGCCATCTGATGAATGAATGTGCTGTACTCCTGATGTGAATATTGTACTCATAACGTGAATATTGCCACCTGTCAGCCTGGGGCAGCTCCTCCAGTCACACACTGCTGGCTGCATCGTTGCAGTGCCCCTGGGTTTCAGTGGCTACTTGCAAAGTTGACTCTGAGACAGTTTTATCACTTGGGTACAAACTGTGAACTTCAATTGAGTAGAAAATCCTGCAAATTTTTAATATGTGACTCTTCTTTGAATTATTTTCTGGTTTTGTTTGGGGGGGAGGGATCATTTGCTTGGTTGTTTTTTTTTTTTCTTCTGTTGTTCTGAACAGTCCAAAAGAGCTTTCACAAAGTGGGGCCACTGTCATCCTGTGATAGAGTAAGAGAGGGCTCTTGTCATAGAACTGCTGTCTTTTTTGGAAGTCATTAGGTAGTGGCCAGGATGGTGGATACTGGATCTAATTATTGCCTTAAGGATTTTCTTATTGCCTTCATACTCCTTTGTAGTTACTCATGCCATACTCCTTGCAAATGGCTCATAAATGCAAGTCTCATTTTTCAGAGTAACAGCTGGAAATTCCTGTAGGAATGTCTTGCAGAAATGCTGAGCACTTATAACTGAAGCCAGTGGCAATGCTGCTTTGAATGGATGAAGTTCTGCAGAGCAATCACCTTCTGGAAAATCATTCACTGGAGTTATCAAGTTGGGTGTGAAAATTAATAGGATTTTTCCCCATGGTCTGCCTATGCCTCAGTCAACTATTTGTAACATGGAGTGATATCATCTGTCATTTTGCTGGCCATTTTAAAGATTGATTAAGTTTTGAGAAGCAGTCCTCTGTTCTGAAAAGTGCCATAGAAAGTTCAAGACAAATGAATGGATTTAACAGGTTTACCATAGGTTTTAACAGTTTGCAGCAAATACTGAACAGCTGATCATTAGTAACTTCTCATTTATCACACATGCTTAATGGGACAGGGTTTCTGAGGGGTAGGGGAAAGGCAGTCAATTAGAAACTGCATAATGTATATTCCTAAGTGAGGTGGATTCGTGGCTGAGTAGAGTACCCAACAATGATGGGCTTTAACTTCCTATGAGTTTGACCATACAACTTTATAGCCATGCTCTTTTAGCTTTCCTTTGGCTTTCTAAATGTAAACCTGCACTCAAAACACAGCTGTAAAAGCAGGTACTGGTGTAGATGGGGGAAGCTGTGGCCTTATTGAAGGTGATGGCAAAATTTCCATCATCTGTTATTTATTCCTCTTAACACTCATCTGTGATGAATGAAATAATATATGAATATGTGCATGACTATCTTGAATGTCAAGTCAGAAATGGAAATATATGTTGCTTTATTCCTCCACTGAAGTGTTGTGCTTTGGTTGTTCTCATGTGGCACACGGGTCAGGGTGGTTTTCTGAATGAAATCTTTATGTGTGATCATAGTGTCTTTTCAGAATTCCTAATATTGCCGATTGTTGCATCTCCCAGAAATGAGCATAAATGACAGGCAGCTCCTGAGGGATGCTCCTGCCAACACCAGAGATGATATTGGTGTGTATCTGGTCAACTGCTTTTGGCATCTAGGCATGTTTACCTTCAGTGTGCTTTGGACAGTGATTAAAAATTCTCTTACTGGACTCATCAGATTGCTGTGATATGTGTTTTAAATGTTGCTTAACATATTAGGCTTAGAAATTGCTTGAATCCAACTTGAATGGTGTTTTTCCACAAACAACTGTATTCCCTTTTTTTAATACTGAGAACAAACCCAATATAATTGATTTGGTTTGCCCTTTTGGCACATGCTTTCTTTGAGAGAAAAACTCTCAGTTCAATAAAAATAACTCCAAAGTAAAGAGAAGGGTGAATTTTTGACTCAGTATTTTGCTTATGAAAAATGTCAAGTCCTGGTCTTATTAGGCTTGATGTAATATTGCAAAAATATAATTGATTAAAGTAGAATTTGCTGGATTAAGACCAGTCTAAGAGTACAGTTTGCACTGATTGAGTTGATCAGTGGATTGCACACCACATGTAATTACCTACTGAACTGCAGTTATCAACCTCCTGAGTCTTCAGATGCAGTCTGTGGAGAACCTGATTATGAAGTAGTGTTTCAAAACTGCAGCAGTGTTATCTGTGGGTCTCTCTGTGGTTTACTCCTGGAAAAAATGCAATTTTATTGTTCCCCTTTCCGTAAAACTACTAGCAAGTTTGTTGGCAATCAGCTTCTGTTGTTGAACCATGAACACCAGAACAAAACTCAGGCTGACATTGCTACGTGCCCAGGACAGAGGGACAGCAGGTCACCCAGACCATCTCACCTGCTGCCTCAAAATGCAAAGTATTAAGCAACCAGGTAACAGATAATACATTTTTATAAGGTATTTCAATTTTTTCAGTGAAAGTTATTTTGTTAGAGACTCACTGATCCTCCAACAGTGGTAGCACAGCTTCCCTGGTAGATAAAGCTGAAGAGATGGAAGCTAACAAGCATTTTCTGCAGATAGAAATCTGAACAGGTAACAACACTGTTCCACACCAGCAGACAGTGTTTCATTTTCATTTTTATTTGCTTTCATCATCAGTTTCTAGAATCTGTATGATACTTAGATGACTTTTTAGTAAAAAAATTTTAGCAATACAAACAGATTCTCCCCTGATATGAGGCACAATAACATCAATATTAAAATAACATAATCTGATTTTTAAATAATACCAGTCTTCTTACACTGTGAATAAATGGCAGAAATTTAAGAGTGAGAGTAAAAAATACAGGAGAACTCTGTATTTTTAACAACATTTTAAAAAAGGCCAGGAAGGAGAGCAAGACATTCTATGTCTGCAACTCAATTTATGATGTTAGGCATCAATGAACAAAGCAAGATGGAGAGTTTGAAAGAAATTGCACAACAAGCAGATAAAGAAATGCATTGTGTGCTTAGTGTGGTTAACTAGAGATACTCAGTACTGGCTGGAATGCAGAGGTGTCCACTTGCAGGGTAGGAGGAGGGGATGTCTGCTTAATCCCACACCTTCCTGCCCAAGTGAATCCATCCTTTATAGTGCTAATAGAGAGCTCCTGTTTCTGTGGCTTTCTGGTGATTCAAATTGTGCATTGCCTTCAAATGTTGGGCATGGACCTGTTGGATCAGGCCCAGGAGAATGACCAGAGAACTGGAACACCTCTCCTGTGAGAGAGGCTTAGAGAGTTGGGGTCAACCTGGAAAAGACTCTGGGGAGACCTTATTGCAGCCTTGCAGTACCTAAAGAGGACTTAAAAGAAAGGTGGCAACAGACTTTCTGGTATGGTCAGTAGCCACAGGACAAGGGATAATAGTTTTAAACTAAAAAAAAGTAGTAGATTCAAACTAGATACAAAGGGAGATTTTTTTTTTTTTTCTTTTAAAAATGGGAGTGTTGAGACTTTGGAACAAGTTGGCCAGGGAGGTGGAAGATGTCCCATCACTGGACATATTCAAAGTCAGGTTGAATGGGGCTGTGACCAACCTGACCTAGTTGAAAATGTCCGTGTTTATTGCAGGAGATTGGAGTAGATGACCTTTAAAATCCTTTCCTACCCAGGTTATTCTCTGATACTATTCTATAATCCCATTAATACTCCCTGGGAAGTCCTTCCAGTGGTGGCATTCTCAGAGTCAGCCCTAGACTGTGGCTCAGGAGCACGGTACCAGCATTTGCCTATTGTGTTTTAGGAGTGTGTGACCATAAGCACAATCTAACATAATTTGCCACTCTGAGCTGAGGAAATGTAGAGTGCCAAGTCCATCTTTGCAGATGGCCAGTCCCTCATGGTCCCAGCTTGCCCTCACAGCACGTGCCCACTGGAGAGTAACATGGCAACTCAACTTCCTTTGAGCTGCCAAGGGAAGCAGGGAGAGGAATCAGCACAGCCCAGAGCTGAGTGTTGTACATACTGCATTATGTGTCATATAAAATGCTGCTTCACTTTTCTAAAGGTTACCAGCCAGACCATCTATACCATCCAGAAGTACTGCATGGGCAGGAAAGAGCAGTTCATCCATCTCTCCAGTATATCCTGTTTGGAAGACTGGCTCCAGTTGTGTCCCAGTATCCTGGGGGCAAATAGCTGTCCCAGTAGCCAATTTCCAGTAAACAGTGCAGGAGCTCCTTGTGTCAGATGACTGCTGCCCATGAGATGCTGCTGGAGGTGTGATGAATGAACCAGAGATTCATTGCCTTGGTCATTGGGGCAGCAAACATTTGGAGGCTGTGATAGCCCAAAACCTCTTTGCAAGCTGTCTGAACACAGAAAGCTGACACTGTGCTATCTATGTGCTAATCTGTTATTCAGAGGACTCAAAGAAGGAAACAGCAAGCAGCTCTAGAAAAGCAGGGACCTAGACAGCATAATAGTCCTGCCTTAATTTGGCTTTGTTTGTCCTTAGAAATGTCAGAATTGCCTACAAACACAAGTCTGTCCCCGTGGTAGTGCCAGTTAATCTCAGTGTGAATGGAACAAAGGGACCCGAGGAGCACCTGAAAGCCCTGAGATATGGAGAGATGGCAAAGCCTGCAAGTCCTGGCCCTGGGTCATGCTCTCCTGAGCCCACATGTGGGCAGCAGCATGAAACATGAGGTGATTTATCTGTTCCCATTATATTTAAGCCTAAAAATACTATAGCAGTATTGAAAAGCTATTCAGAAGTCTCAAGCATTGAATTTTTTCTTTTCATTTGCCAGGATGCTGACAGTCTCCCTGCTGATACTTTGATAGATTGGATGTTTTCTGTAACTTTCCATAGCAGGTTATTCTACCCCTCTCTAGGCCCATTCTTCCCTCCCCTGATTTTTGTCAGATTTACATCTGTTTCCTTAGCAAGCTGCTATAAAAATGTCTTCAAGTCCATTTACGATGGATGCTTAATATCGTCCTCAGAACACCGAGCAGAATGTAAAGTGACAGAGCTGTTTTGAATAAACACCTCTGGATTTTTAAATTCATCAGAATCCTTTTTTATGTCCTCTTCGGAGGATCCCTGTCTTTGGATTGTTTGTGCTGTGCTTTGCCGCAGGAAGTGTTTGCATAATAAGGGCTTTGATTTGAATAGATTAATAGCCATGGGTGTTTGTGTTTTCCCTCCATTTTCATGACTGTAGCAGAAAAAAAGGGGCAAGGGCAGTTCGAGCAGAGTAATTTTGCATATTTTCACATTGAGATTTAGTGTTGCTGCAGGGTATAGGACAATGCAACTCAAGGAGATGGCAGAAAATGTGAAGTGAGAATAATAGGGAGAAAAAGGGCCTTAAAGGAGAGGATCTCTTTTGCAACTGCACAACAGTCAGTAACTACAAATTAGATGCAGTTTGAGTGATGGACAAAGAAACCCCAGATATGCTCTAAAAGGGAACTGTGAAAAACCCCTGCATCTTAGTCACTGTAATCTTTGTCTAATGGATCAGAGAAGTGTGTTCTCAGGTGTAGTGGTATTTTCTTTCCTTTCTCTCTCAACACCTCCATGCTCAGGATTACATGGCAGTAAGAGCAATAGCTGCATGAAACATCCATTGACCTAAGAGAGCACTTTTCTTATTGAATTTCAGACTCTTTTTATTCCAGGAAAAGTCTTTCACACTTTAAATGATTACTGAATAAATTCTTTACTCGTCAGAGCTTTTTCAGAAGAGGTAGAGCGTGGCCAGCAGGTGCAGGGAGATGGTCCTACCCCTCTGCTCAGCCCTGAAGAGGCTGCAGCTGGAGTGCTGTGCCTGGTTCTGGGCTTCTTAGAATGAGAAAGAGAAGGAGCTGCTAGAGAGGGGCCAGAGGAGGGCCCATCACAAAGGTGACTGGGGGTCTGCAGCATATCCCTTGTGAGCAGAGTTTGCAGGAGCTGGGCCTGTGGAGTCTAAAGCCTGAGAGGGGATCTCATTAATGTATGTGATACCTCAAGGTGGTGCCAAGAGGAAGGTGTCAGACTCTTTGTGGTGGTGCCCAGTGACGGGATGAGGAGCAATAGCCATAAACTAAAACACAAGAAGCTCCACCTCAGCATGAAGAACTTTCTGTTGAGGGTGGCAGAGCAGTGGAACAGCTGCCAAGGGAGGTCGTGGAGTCTCCATCTCTGGAGACGTTCCAAACCCACCTGGATATGTTCCTTCCTGTGTACCCTGCTCTAGCTGACCCTGCCTTGCATGGGAGTGGGACTCGATGATCTCCAGAGGTGCCTTCCACCCCTGACAATTCTGTGATTCTATTATTCTGCAAGTTGTACTTTGGGCTAGCTCTGACCTGATCCCACAGACCACTCCCCATTGCAGAATGGGATCCATTAGCTATACTGGGAAGTGGTTTGTTCAGAAGGGATCCCGTTCACATTCCTGAGAGGTTTCACAGTGAACTGAAGTTGGAAATTCCCTACGTTCTGAAAAGGGAGGAAGGTGAGGAGACTGGCTGCAAAAACACACTCCTGACCAGAACTCGAGTTGGAATGCAGATGCACTGTCTGTTTGTCTTGTTTTACTCTAAAGGCTCAAAGGTAGAGGAACATACATGCATTGGCAAACAAACATCCATGTGCATATTCAGTCTGTAGCTCACAACTGAGAGCTGACAGAAGCTTCAGGCACTTCTTGTTTTGGTTCTTCAATTTAATTTGTCAGGGAAAGGCTGTGCTTCCTGGCTGCAAGACTCTCAGGGTGAGTTTATCTCCATGCTTGCAGGGGAGCCCAACTGAATCAAATCATTTCTGCGGATTTCCTCTAGTGTTTTACCAATCCCTGACCAAAGCCTCATTTTACAGCTGTCACTGTTAAAAGTAGGGATTTTTGGAGAATAAGCCCTCACAGAACCCTGAGACCTGAATTCACTTTCCAATTTCAAAGTGGGCAAACATCGCCATGTAGTATTTCAATTTGGAGGTTGTTGATATATTTGGTGATCTGTGTTGTTCAGACACCGTTGGGACCGTTTATTCCACCTGGATCAATCCCCACCTCACATCCCTGAATACCATGACAACTTGGATCTCGTTTTCAGGTAACAGGCAGCCACTCCTTTTAGTTCTTCTAATGCCTTGCCATAAACCACTGGTTATGGGAGACTCCCCTAAGGAGACAGACAGTTTACATGTTGCTCTTCTGAAGGTTGGAAAAGGAATCTGCAGCCTTTGTTTCCCTTGGGATGACCATTTTTCATTCTCATGGATTGGTGTTATCCAGCAGGATTGTAATTTATGGGTTTTTTTAATTCTAAATGGAGTATAGCTGTAAAGCTCTGGTGCCTCTTAGAGCCAATAAACAACGTAGGCATTTCTGTATTAATTTTTCAACACATTATTATGATGTTGCTTTGCAATTTAGCAGCATTAAGGATCAGAGTTTGACTCCGTGTTTTATGTGCTTTATTATTTTTATGTCACTTTTACCACCAGTCCATTGAATTGGAATTAATGAGGATTGAGAATACATCTCATGCCTACTTCATAGCAAACTGCTGAAATTACTGCTCAAGTAATTTGCTGCTCATGATAAGATTTCACTGTATCAGCTATGCTGTATCTAGTGATTATAAATTTAATAGTTTTGGTAGACTGCACTGAAGTTTTCTGAGGAAAATGCTGAGAGTGGTCCAGAGCAAAGGCACTGTATTTTTCCTGCTTAGAGCAAACCCTCAATTTCTACCTTCCAGCAGCTCAACTGCTCCTTTATCACCACCATAGTCTGGTTTATGGGGTGCTGGTGGCTGTTGTTGTGTGTGTGTGTGTGTGTGTGTAAGGTCAGGGGGTACATTTCTGCAAATATTCAGCTGCAGTAGTGTGGACTTCTCTCTAGCTTTTCATTTTTTGATACCTTTAAATAAAAATTTGCTTAGTGTTAACAGCTGTCTCCCAAACTGATAGTAGGAGCTGGAAATACACAGCGCCAACCTTAATTACACGCTTCAGGCTCTCATCTTTTGCACCAGCTCTGTCAAATGCAGACTATATTTTGTCTGAGATAGGAATGTGTAATCAGATCGACATGAATAAAGTCAAGCTGAGGAATTTGCTCTGCTGCTTCTTTTGAATGTTAGAAAACTCATGTGCAGCTTGCCTGTCATGCAGCTGTAACTAGATAAATGATCTCTGTATTCCTGCAGGGCTGGATTGGTGTGCTGGTTAGCTCTTTCCCAGCAAAATGTCTCCCAATAGCTTGCAGTTATTTTCAGTTAATAATTTGCCTCAAATGATTTCTCCTACTAATTTCCCTTTCTTTGCCTCTCCCTTCCTCAGAAGAGCATACTGTGAAGTTTACTTGGTAGAAATACACAATTTATTAAATTTACTTTAAAAGTCACCCTTTCTATTATATTGCATTTTTTCCAGAGCTGTAATAATATTTGATGGTGAAATGCAGATAAGAAAGTAAATTACTTCTTTTCTATGCAAATATTAGGGAGATGAACAAATTCTGTGGTTTTGTATAATGCTATAGATTCAAGTTGGGAATAATAACATTCGGATAATCAACAGCCTTATAGACCCACTAGAAGTGGGACCCAGGCACACCTTAAAAGAAGGGGTGTAAAAAAAAAGGGACAGTTGAATGGACCTCTGTTGTCAGAGAGAAATAGGAAAAACAAACCCAAAACATCTATATGTATTGGCAATTCATATTAGAAAACTGTGCTGACTTCCTTCTGTCCTCTGGAAAGGCGTTTCAGAGCCTTACAACGTGATTCATTAGCAACTGTCCTCAGGTTTCAGCCTCATTTGACTCATTCCCACTTTATAAGATTCTGCTCTTATGTCAGTATTGGTCTCCTGCTTCCTTTCCCTTCTTTGGTGTTGTCTGACCCTGTCCTTCTAAGGAATAACCTGGCTACACTTCCCAGCATGCTTTGTTGGGCTGAGGAAGCCTGTTTTCTTCTAATCACTTCTTTGATGACATAGGCAATTTGTTTCTCTAGTCATCACTGGAACTTGCCACTCCTGCATTCTGGTGTGAGTCCACTTTATTTGAGTTTTTTCCATATGGATAATTGGTATCAGATGACATGTTTCAGATGAAGCCTCTTCATGCAAGGGATTTTGTATAAAGGCTTTAATAACTGTCTGCTTCCATAAAAACACTTCTCCTGATGCATCTTCAAATTGCATTTGCCTTTTTCAGAGCTGCATCATGCCAGTGATTTATAGTCAACCTGTGATCAATATATACAGCCAGGCCTTTTTATCATTTTTAGCTGATGTACTCTCATTCTGTATCACGGAGTCATGTTAATAGCCCCCTGCCCTTGTTCTATTACACTTCATTCCATTTCAATTACAAACCTCAAAGCCACCTAATATTTCGTGGATAATATTCTGTTCCTCCTTTATATTGATGTCTCTCAGCCTCATGTGATCATCCATTTTCATCACACCAAGTCTACTCTTTGAGCTAAAGCCATTTAACAGGGACATTTTATGTAAGACTTAGCCATGAGAACTTCTGCTCTCCTGCATGCCAATATTGTTTGCTTGCACGTCGCCCTTTAGCTAGTTTCTTACTGCCTTATGTAAACCTCCAGCAATCTGCTTTGTTTTATTATTTATTTGTAATTATTATATATCCAGTGTTGTTAATTCAGTGTCTGAAGTTAAACAGCAAGAGAGAGATAAATAAGTCCACAGGGGAAAGCACAGGAAGTTTTCTAGGCTGCAACAAACTCCTTAGAGCTGCTTTAGTTCCTGCAGAAAGCCTCCTTATTTCTGTCATTGCTAAGGCTGCTCATGTTTGCCTCCACTCTTCTTGGCATCTTGGTTTTGCCAGAGGGTGCTGATGTGGCAGTGCCCTGTGCTGTGCTGCCCCCAGCAGCTGCCAGGCACCAGCACACACACAGCTTTCCTGCCCTGTCCTGCACAATGGAGAGCACAGAAAGATGGCACGAAGAGCCACGGATCAAGAGAACCCCACTTTAACAGGTGGAGCAAAAGCTGCACACACAAGCAAGGCAAAAAGAGGAGTTTATTCCCTGCATCCAGGCAGATGTCTGGCTCCTTCCTGGCAAGCCCAGCACCATCAGTGGAACACTGATGCCACAACTGCAAACGTCCCCACTGCCTACTCCTCTTGAGCACGTCTTGCTGAGCAGAACAGTGTGGGACATGCCTTTTGGTGCCTTTGGGTCAGCAGTGCTGTGCCCCCTCCCAGCTGCTGGCTCACCCCACAGCCTGGTGCCGGAGGAGAAGAGGCGCCCCAAAGGCACCACCGTGTCCTGCACACAGTTTTAGTCTTGGATCCCCAGCAGAGCATGGCATGGGCTGCTACAGAGACAACTGACTCCAGCAATTACATGCAGAGGGCAAAATTATATAAAATTATATAGGTGTTTTTTTTTCCCCCTAGAATAATTGCCCAACTAATTAGTCTCTTAAAAGCAAACAAAAAGAAACCCCAAAACAAAACCAAACTCAGCAATTTGAGCAGTGTGGAAGGGGAGATACCAATCTACAGGAAAGCTTAGACCTTAAAACAAAACTCTCTTGGTGTATTTACACCATTTTTGCTTCTTTTTTTTTTATTTTTTTTAGCCTTCAGTATTGAGGCTGTGCGTAACAAATGAAATCCATGTGATACTCATTTCAGTTTCCTGGTGCATACATTCATTTTACAGGCTGTCACATGTTTGACTATGCACCCTTTTTGTTCTCTGCCTTAGTTGTTTCTCATTTCACCCTGATGTTTTTACACCTTCACTTGACTGTCAGTGAAAACAGCAATTTCTTTCTTTAACTGTACATATGATACTGATGAGAGTCATAAATTCATAGTCTTTCCATCTATATCTGAAAATTCCTCTGGTATCTAAAATCCAAGCTGTTCCCAGCTGACAAGGTTTCCCAAGGCGAGAGCTTCCTGACTGAAGTCAGTCAGTGTGGCTCTGATGGAGAGTCAGAAGTGATTAAACTGAAAGAGACGCTCTGGGCAACCCAAGAGGAGCATCTTGTGATGAAATTTTGGCCTTGGCTGGCCTGTCTGTTGTAAAGCTATCAGTCTCTAAGGTCAGCTGCTTTGTGTTGTGAGTTACCAGCTGTAACTTTTAGACCCAGGGCATGCAGATCTACCCCCAAAAATAATGAAATGGTAACATTTTGGCCTAAGTGTCAGTGAAGATTTGGTTCTGCTGTTTTGACTTCTCTTTAAACTGTAGCAGGAGACTGATGTTCCTGCTGAGCTGCTGCTGTTGGTCTGACATAGCCATTAACTCTGCAAATCTTTTTTTCACCTCTTATGTACTGCAAGTTAGCCCTTACCAGTCCCTGAGGTACCACATGAGGAGGACAGCTAAGGAGGTATTTCAGTTCAACTTGGACCATCTCCTTAGTGAAATGTTTTCCTCACTTCTCTAATATTTTGACATCTCTAGAAATATTTAACTTATGTGCCTGAAAGTTATTTCAGATGCTGAACTTTAGCCTCTTTGAAGTTCTTGACATATATTTAATTTCATAGAATAACTAAAGGTATTCATTTCTATAAAGATTTTAACCTTTATTTATTCTTAAGATTAAAAAAACCAAAACCTTAATGGTAATAGTCTCTCTAATATATACAATGTATCATTTCAAAAATATTTCTGCATGTCTTGATTCTTTAAACTGGCTAGTATTGAGTCTCTGTGAGAAGCACCTGAGCAATTAGCAAGGCTCATTTCCAGGGTGCACTGAAGACCAAGGGTAAAGAGTCAATGTCTGAGAAGGCACAGGATGCTGTAGTTGTGATGGGTAACACATCACCAGATTTGCTCTCTGGCTGAGCTCTCACCCTTACTGAGCCAGAGACACTCGGGTGTTTCCATAGTTCCAGGGAGATGCTGCAGTGCTGAAGCCTTGGTTGCCCTTGAACTGGAGCAAAGGGCTCCCACCAGTTCTGTTCTTTAGCTTTTCCCTGCTAAGGACTTGGAGAGTTCCATGGCCTGATCCCAGCTGTTCCCAATCAGTGAGTTTTAATTTCATGTGTAGGCTATACCAATTTAAGTTTCACATTCCTTTATAATTAGATCCCCTTCGGCCTGAACTGGTACATTGTTCTGTTAATTTTAAGCCTAAACTTTGGAGGCCTGCTCAGTATTATGTAGCTCCTGTTATTGAGCTCCAGGGGAGTATGGCAGGTGATTTAGACAGGCAGATTTGTATTTTCCATTGTCCTTGGCTGAAAAGGAAATGCAGAGCTCGGTGCCAACCTGCAGGACTTCGAGCTGCCGCTTGTACTCACACCAGTAAGGATCTGAGAAGGGCCTGGAACAGGAGCCTGGAAGCAAACCAATAACAGTGAAAACTGCTTTTTTTTGTTGTTGTTTTGTGGTTGTTTTTGTTTTTTGTTTTTTTTTTTTTATTCCTTATGAGCCCAACTCACTAAAAACAACACAAGCTCTCCTGGGATTCAGTTAAACTCCTGAACTGAGAGTCTTCTTTTTCAGAACACAGCATCATGATGGACAAAGCCTTCAGTCCAAAGGCTGAGCATTTCAAAACAGAGGGAAATAACTCTGAACCCAAAGGGGATGTCTGATTTAGAAAACATGGGATTTTTTTTTTCCTCCCTTAGAATTTAACCCTTCTACATGAATTATTTTGGATGGATTTCCATCTGTGTTGTGGAAGTTGAGCCTGAGAGCACAAACACTCTCCCATCCCCAACTCATGCTGTCAGAAAAGAGCAGAAGTGGCCAGTGCTGTGCTGCACCTTTCTGTCTCCCCATGGGAGAGTTCGTCTGCATGAGCAGAATTCCTCAGTGCACTGAGCTGGGGAGCAGAGACAACCTGAGTCTCTGCTGTGCTTGGACAGTCACTCTGATTCCAACCTCTGCCCCTCCCTTCCTTTCCTCTGACTCACTCGTGGCCCAATCCTACTGGGACTGATTTTCTGAGTGGCAGAACAAGTTCGTGATTCTCAGCTTCGTTCCCTTCTGCAGCTTAAACAAGATTCTGAGGCATAAAATGAATTCTAATCTTTCCAAGGGAAGATGCTAATCTGAGGTTGGTGCTGGCTCAGTGCCGGGTCCCTGCTGGCTTTGATAACAGCTCCTGTTGGTGGGAATTCAGCATGGATTGAGATGTCAGTTTGCAACTCCCACTCCAGGCTTCCTTGGGCAGTAACCAGGGGCTGATGTGTGGCTGGGGCTCAGCCCCAGCACATTGAGCTCTGCAGGTGTGGGCTGCTCAGATTTGCTTCTGATCCCTCTTTGCTTCCCCCTGGGTTTCCTGCAAAGGAAGTGGGTGTTCAGCGAGCTCTTAACCTCTTCACACAGACTTCTGTTAGCCATTTAATTCCACCTCGCAGTCCTAACAAATGCTTTGATTTCACACTTTCAAGTGCAGAAAAGAGACCAGTTTAGCTATTTGGTGTGCAGACAACACTGGCATATAAATGCTCCAGAGCACTGAGGCAAGGTAGAACTTTAATTTCAGTGATACCAGTGTCAGAAAGTTGGTTCAATTCTCGCACAGAAATTAGCAGTATCCAAGTTATGTTCAGTCTCTATTTAAGATTTTAAAACTGTTTAGAGGGGGAAAGTTTCTAAAGAATGCTAAATGTGCAACTGATTTAGTTTTGCAACTGAAAATTAGTTTTGTAGCTTGCAGTGATTTGGGAAAATGCATGCACTTAAATTTTTCTATTTGAGGCTCCATTGTCTGTTCAATGGTTGTGTAACACATATCAAGTTAGATTCTCTTGTCAGAGACACTTGTAAATCTACAATATTTCCACTGGAGATACTAAAATTGCTTCAGTTTCAAATTTTTTGTTAATAAGGTGAGGAATTTTGACAGCACTTTTCAGTGGTTGAGGATTTGAATAAAGTATACTGTTTTCAGAGTAATGTTGGGAGAAAGCCCTTACCAAGACAGGCAATTTTTGGAATGTTGATAAGATGCATGATTGACACCCCTATAATTTTGTTTGTTCTAGGCTTCTTGTTTGTTCTTGCAACTTGGCTATTTAGGAAGAAATTAAAAGAACTGTTCACAGTGCTTTTGGACTAAATTTGCAGTTACTCCTCAAATTTACAGGCTGGAAGATAACACAGTCCATATTAATGTAATTATCTTAAATCTCTTCTCTCTCCTTCTCTCT
This sequence comes from Formicarius rufipectus, assembly GCA_013399695.1. NCBI lineage: Eukaryota > Metazoa > Chordata > Aves > Passeriformes > Formicariidae > Formicarius > Formicarius rufipectus. The sequence goes on along the minus strand of VXAU01001195.1, from coordinate 278,798 downwards.
CCTTCTCTCTCCTTCTCTCTCCTTCTCTCTCCTTCTCTCTCCTTCTCTCTCCTTCTCTCTCCTTCTCCTCCTTCTCTTATCCTCCCCTTCCTTTCCTTAATATCTGCAGGCCTCTTTTGCTTTTTAAAATCACTTCTCATACTACTCAGGAAGGACCTCCATTTCTTAAAACACAGCTCAGAGCCAGCTTAAGTTTTCCTGCCAGAGTAACAGATGCATTTTCCATTCCTGGGCATCAAACCACACGGACAGGAGCCCAACAGAAGCTGTAGGAGCTGCCCCAGCCCTGCAGGGTCCGAGCTCCTTTGGTGTGCTGTGGATGTCCTGCTCAGCTGACCAGAAGGCGGGAGCTCGTCTGCAGCAGGGTGGTGTTTCAGCTTGTAGAGCTGCCACAGAACCTGCTTCCAACCAGCAGCAGCCCTGCTCACACAGGGAATGCCCTGGCATTCAGTTCTTGTCGAGGGCAGTGATGGGTTCCATTTGCCAAGTGAGGTGTGCTGGGCTGAGCTGCAGTGTCTTGGGAACACAAGTGATATGTCACCTGTTCTTTCTTCCCCTTCTAAAGGATGTTGTGTGTTGAAAGTGCCATTCCATGAATACTTGCTGCAAATTAAGATAACTCTTCTCAGAAGTGCAGGCATTGATCTTGGCTTCTGAAACTCCCAGACTATGCAATTCTAAAGCAGTTTCTCCTGTGGACATCTATAAATCCATTCTCTCCATGAGGCGAGTTTTCCACTTTCTATCCCCAAAGTGCAATCCAAAGCCCATTCCTGCACAGGCCCAGTCCTTGCTGAGCCTTTGAGGACGTGCTTAATGGGAATTAAGACTGACCAAGCACTTCATGCAACCATAAATTGCCATGGGTTTAATAGAACTTTTCCTCCTGAGCACGGAGCATTTCTTTGCCTTTGCCCTCCCCGTTGTGCGTGGGCATCTGCTGGATGTCAGTGCAGTGTGGCTTCCCAGGGGGACCCAGAGGGAAGGGAGGCAGAAGTTCCACCCCTGACCACCTGATGAGCTGCCAGCAGCACCAGAGCTCAGGGCCTTGTCCTTCGAGCCCCTCCTGAGCCAGTGGACCTTCACCCCTCTTGCTTGTGACATTCACATCTGCCGGTGGCTGAATGCAGAGTGGAAGGGGTGATTCCCTGAACTTCTTACAGGAGGGAAAGTGCTCCTGTGGCATCCAAAGCCAGCTGGGAGTGTAGACCCCAAGGGAAGGACTACAATCAGCTTTTAAGGAAATTTCGGGAGGGTATTTTTTTTCACTGTGTGAATGAATGATATTTAGGGATGGTTTCTTAAGAAAATATTCCTTGTCTACGGAAATATATTTCCCCTTGTTCTCATTCAAGTGTCAGGCAAGATTTATGGGGGAAATATTTTCAAAATGTATTAAAAAAGTATGTTGTCCTCATAGTACTTCTACTTTTCTTTGCATTGGAAAATGGCACGTAGGTGACTGCTGCTGAAAATAAGTATGTTACTGTAAGTTCCTCAAAAATCTCCCAGTTTTTAAAATTAATGGATGAAAAATATCCTGTGTATTTTGCATGGAATGCATATTTAGAGATGGAGGCAGTGTGCACACTGACAGATCAGCCATCTACATTCCTTACAAGTTGTTTCCTAATTGTAAAAAATAAAATTATAGCATTTTATTTTTTCATGACTACTTAAATACCTTTTTGTGTCTCTGGCATTCAGGCACAGGGTGTGACTCCTGAGGATGGGCCTGTGCAGGGCTGAGGGTGGGACTCTATGCTCCTTGTGAGTCCCTTCCAGCTCACCATACTCTGTGAGTCTGTTATTCTGTATATTGGATATAATTTGACACAACCTCATGGGTATCAGGATACATTCTGTGATACAAAGTTGTAGAAAAAGTCTTGCATTAATGTCTTGTGAAATAGCATGCTATCTGAATTTATTCTCATTTACAGAGACTGAAATAAAAAGTCAATGTTTTAAGATCAGGTCAAGTGCAAGAAGAAGCAGTTTCATGCATTTATAATTAACTGTGACTACTCAGGCAAACACATACAACACAATGTTTACTTTTTTGATTCATTATATTTGTTTTTAGTTTTACCAAATTAAAATAAATAAATAATAAATGTTGCAAATAAAGCAAACAAATGGACAAATGAAAACATGCAATAGGGATGAGGAGCAGCGGAAAGATTGCAGTCTGATAATCATGCCAGAGGTGGTGACAGCTGTTTTGCTGCTCAGTGCTGTCCCAGGAATGCTCAGGCTCCCTTGGAGTCCCTGCATTTTCTGTAGGCTCTCCTGCACTGTGCCCACGGAGCACTTTGTCCCTGAGCCCCAAACCTGGGCTCTGCCCCCTGCACTTGTGCTGTCCTGGGCCACCCTGAGCTGGGGCAGTCCCAGGGGAGAGGTTGGCACTTGGGGATGTGCTGAGTGCTGGGTACAAGTGTTCTGTGCTTATCCCAGGCAAAACTTGTCTGCTCGTGCTGGGTGGTAACGTGGTCTCCTCAGATCTGCTTCTCCCTCCTGATCAGATGAAGAGTTCATGGAGTCCTGAAGTGGCTCCAGTGTCCAAGGGCAGGTTGGATGGGGTCCAGAGCAGCCTGGTCTAGTGAAAGGTTTCCCCTTCTTTAATGATCTTTAGGGTCCTTTCCAACCCAAACCATTCCCTGATTCCTCTATTTCCCCTTTTAAAGAGATACACTATTACATCGTTTTGTGTTTCAGTGGAAATGAACACTAAGATGTTGAGAATTTTTTGTGTAGTAACAGAGAGTTTTATGCTTACATTGCAATTGAATATTACCTTAATACTAAAAGTAATGTATTTTTAATGCATTTGCATGATTAGGAGCTATATCTATTTTATTGTTTGTTACAGTTAGTCCTCTTCTTCACACTCTGCAAAAAAACCCTCTAATTTCTGTAGGGTTTTTGTCAAATGACACCACCAAAAAAGAGAAAATTTATATAAAAACTCTGAAGTGAAGTAGATGTTACACCAAATACAACTTTTCCCCTATGATTCTTGATGGAATAAAACCCTCTAAAACACTGCAGATACCTTGTGAGCATCCGAGCTGTGACCTCAGATAGTTTGCTCCTGGGTAAGGGTCTGCTCTGCCTGCTCTTCTCAGGGATGCAACTTCAGTGCTGTAAAATGATGCTTCCTTTAGGCAACCCTCTCTATCAGTCTGATATTGAGTGTACAAAGAGGCAAAATATGAGTGCTTTTCACATAGCGCAGAGAAACATGAAAGAACTTCCCTTTATTTTAAAGTGTCTTCACATCTGGTCTAGTAAGAACAAGGATGTGCCTCTCTGAGTAACAACATTACATTAACTTTCCTTTTACTTGCAAAAATATCCATTTTATACTTAAAATGAGGTTCTCTGCTGAATTTACTGACTTGGAATGTTTATCAGGTTATGACAGGAAACTGCTTGGCTAGTTTGAAGGTCACTCTTGTCACTCAAACCTGAGATAACAGAGCTAATGGGATCTGAGCCATGGTACACTAGAGCAGGTATGTCCTCGAGGGCAGGTGGACACTCTGGGTAGTTGCTGTAGAGGAACTTACCTTCCTGAAGGATTGGGACACCAATTGCTGAGCACCACACATGGGGAGGAGAGAGAGAATAACCTGAGGTCTCCTATTCCATGGCCATTCATAACAGAAATAACGGTGGGTGCAGCAAATGCAGGGTGTTTACTTGTTCTTTGTTAGGTTTTCTCTTTCTTTCTTTCTTTCTTTCTTTCTTTCTTTCTTTCTTTCT
>VXAU01001195.1:157994-274932 GCA_013399695.1 Formicarius rufipectus | reverse complement strand
CCCCCGTTAAAATATATGCCACTTTTGAATGCAGGAATTTTTAGAACATGTTTTTTACAATCAGAACTAGCCCTGGTGGGGTTTCAGTGGCATTGTGGCTGAGGTGTCCTGCTGTTGGCTGTGTCTCAAGGAGCAGAACGCAGACCTGTTGCAGTGTGTATCTGTGTGCATACACTGTGCAGGTATTTGGTGTGTTTTCCCTCGAGTTTGAAAACAGAAAGCAATTTTTAATCCCCATTCCTCAATGTTTTAAAGCAGTCTGGTGTCCTCTGACGTTTCTGAATGCACTTCCCTGTAGCACAGGAGTTGCAGGGGATGGTGAATCTTATTGTTGTTGTTTTGTGCTGTTAGCCAGCACAACAGGGGCAACGTTACCACATCTGCAGCTGATCCTTTGTGCCATTATATCACCTCGAATGACTGAGTGTCAATAAGGAACACAGACTATAATGAGGGAGAAATTGCCTGTGTGGTTCTGTGTATTCATCTTCAATAGCACAGCAGTCTGATGTTATCAGTCAGTTCATTCTTGGACGAGTCTATGAAAAGGTGAAGCCTTTTAAGCACAGAGGTAATTTAATGCATTTGCATTTGAGAGAACTCTCATTCCTGAAGGTCCTAAGTAAATAATAATCTAAGCAAGTTATCTGGGAAAATAAGAATATCCTCAGAAAACTCTGACTATAGAAATTCAAGTTGGAAACAGGGGGCGTTCTTTCCTCTAAAGATTCCTTTGGATGTCTTTTTGATTTATTTATATTTAAAGATAAGTTCTGGAGAGGTATATAGCAATTATTCTACCGAATACAAGACAATATTTGTCAAAAATAATGATATTTTGAGATCTCCAGGTTCATGAAGGTGTGAACTGAATATTCCGAAAATTTTGTGGTTTTTTTTTTCCTTTCTTGTGTTGGAATTTCATACTTGCTCTTTTTCCAAATAGAGCTAGCTTAGAAATGTTAGAGCTTTTTGTTATGAAATATGTTGTATAGCACTCAGGAACAGGACAGTTAAAAACTAAGTAAAGTGTCATTACACAAAACTCATATGCCATTTATACCACTTACGAAAACGTTGTATGGAGAATGAAACATTTTCCAAAACTTCTAATTATATTTGAGGCTTTCTTATCTCATTTTTTGCCTTTATAACAGTATGGCTATACAGAAAGTATAATATATAAATGCAGTTTCAGCATTAACAAATCATTCTATTTATCAGCACAGTGGTGCTATTATTAGAGTCAAGCTATTAGCAAAAGGAAGGGATTTTTCTTATTATTTGTACACTGAAATTCCTTGTTTCCTGAGCAAACAGCTGTGTCTCAGTCTCTGATGGAATCCACTTATTTTGTGCTTCATCATGCTGAGTGGGGCAGAGGTTTGAGCACAGGCAGCAGAATTTCCTCTGGGGCTCCCAGTTGTTTTGCCAGCACATTCCCATATTGCCCAGGTTGCATTCAGGCCCCCAGCAGCACTTTGGTTGTGGTAGCACACGTCTCTCCAGGCACGAGGGCAGATTTAAAGGCAGTTGGTGTCCTGAAATCTTCTTGCCAAAGGAGATGAATGGAACAGAACTTTGTTTTTTGTCTGCACAAATTAATTGAACCGTTGTAAGAGGATGAATCACTCCTTTGCAGTAATTACAGTTGTATTTAATATAATGAATACTCTCTATTAGAATTGGTGTGCACTGGCATTACTCTCTTGCCCAGTTGAGGTGTGATTGCACCCCTAGATTTGTCTGGGTCAGCAGTGACACTTCCAGGAGCATCTGGCTCTGGTAGGGACTTTCAAGAGCAAGAACTTTGCAATTCTGAGCTTCACCAGGATCACACTTAAATTGCACCCTATGACACCTAACATGGAATCAGTGGAATGCTTATTACCTGAGCTCTTGCCTTCATTTTATTATTCCTCATGATGGAACTAGCAGTGTGAAAGATAGATGAGATAAGTGGTACCAACCAGGAATTTGTTCCAAGTGGTGTCTGAACCTGCTGGTGCATGAGTTTCTGGAGAAAAATTAATCTACTTCTAGCAAAGAATTGCAGAACTTTTGCTAATTTAACGCCCTCTAAAAAGATCCATGACAGTTTCTCGAAACTGGAAGAAGTTCACAGACGTAAAATGAAAGCAGTAAGTTCCCTGTCAGTGGAACTCTGTTAAACCTTTTTTGGCGTGGGAAAAAAACCCAAACCAATAAATTTATTTCTTTTGATCAGATTATCAGAAAATTCTCTAACAAGGCTAGACTCAAACAGAAGTATGCAATAGAGTTCACATCAGATTTAGTGCTTTGAATAGCAATCCTGATGTCAGACATTGTCCAGGAGAGCATTGTTCATGAAAGCTGGAGTAATGATGGCTTTAGAGTGGACAAACTGCAGCTGTCTTGGTTCTCAGTGCTTTCCAGAAGTGTTCTTGTAGGCTGACAAATGCATTTTTTTCTAGTTAAGAAACACATTTTGTGTTTCTGAACAGAATTCCTAGGCAAAGGTAAAGGGATTGAGTCAACACCTGAGTCTTTGCTTCCACTGATCTCAATGCCTCTCTGCCAAAGAGGAGATTGCATGTTATGCTGAGTTTCTTCCTCACCTCGTTGCTTGTAGTCTGTGTTCAAACCTCCTGGGGTGGGGGTAGCTGAGATGCAGCTTTTATACCACCTTCATACTTCACCAGCAGAAGGAATTCTACTGTTTATTGTCTTCTCCAACTTGCAATAGCTTGCAGAAGGTAAAGTGCCCTGTGCAAGTTCTTCATGTGCCTGAGGAACCGTGGAGAAGACTGGGAAAAGGGCTGGGGTTGTCTGGCAGTGAGGGGCCAGTCGGGGGGAGCTGCAGTGTGAGCCAGGGAAGCCTCCTTTGAGCCCAGTGCTGCTCCCTCCTGTCGAGGGGCACTCTCCCTTTCCCAGCCGGGGCTGCTCTGCAAGGGGAAGAGCCTCTTCTGGCAGCCCCCAGCAGGTGTTGCCCTCAGAACCATGCAGGGAGAAGTTCTGGCTGGGAGGTTTGTAACAGGCTGCATTATAATTTTGGTTGGGTGTGACACGTGAGACTTGCATTAAACTGTTGGCTAAAAGTCTTGATGTAAGAGAGATGATTCATGTTCAGCTAGAGGAGTCAAGGGAAGGGTAGTGAAAGGGAAGAAAGAGGACATGAAAGGTCTTTAGACTAAAGACAGAGTGCACGGGCTGAACAATGTATTTTCCTTTATTTTTGCATATCAACTTGCCACACTTAGCATTCCTGGTGCCAAAAATGGAAGGCTGATTTTACTCCATCCACTTCTTATGGGTTGCTTTGCTTTTTATTGTGGTGGCCACAGGTGTCCAATTGAGTCCCAGCTCTGTGTAGATATTTTCATTTTGAGTCTTGGATAATTTGGAAGCACTTGCATGTGAAGATGGCTGGAATGGTTGGGAAAAGTTCTTAAAATTAGTATTTTTAGCAATAGCATTGGCTATTCTTGCTGTCTTAAAGGAGGTTGCTTTTGTTTTTGCAACACATGATTACATTCAACAGAGCTGTTGGGCTGAGCTGCCAGGTCAAGAGCTCACTCTGACTCTGCTCGCCCTTGGATGATTTTTGGCTTAAGAGGATCCCGTTTTTCTTGTTTCTAACATGAAACTTTCTCTCATGATCATGTAACTGTGGCAGCAGCCACCTTTCCACTTCATATTTCATCTCTGCTTTTTCAATTAATCATATTACGTTTCCAATTAAGTTCTACTTATGAATTTGTTTCAGTGAGGTTCTTAGGGGAATTGGTAAATGTGTTTTATAATTAAGTGCTCAAATATTAGAATTTAATAGTTTGTAATTAGAAGGTTTTTAAATTAGAAATCTGTCTTCCTATACAATTTGAGGAGGTAAAATCTAATTTACATCTTCACCTTCAGGAAAATTCATAAAATGAACTAAACTAAACCAATGAAATACATTTTTAATTAAAGGGAGGAAACGGTTAATGAAGTGCAACTCAGGAACATTAACAGAGAAGGTATTTTATAACATCCTATAGGTTCTTTATGTTAGAGGACAAAATACAGTGGTTTAAAAATTAGCAACTCTATTTAAAGCAGGGATTTTTTATTTGCCATATGAAGTGTCTCGTGGCAGAAGTGTTCCCCTCATCCTCAGCCTCACTGTGGCAAGAAGTGTGGAGCTGTCCCAGCCCCTGAGGGCAAACATTTGCATCGGAGGGTGGCTCTCGTGGAACCTGGAAACACCTGACCCTGAGTGTAGGGGCATCTGCCTGCAGCTGTTCCCTGAGGCAGAGGGGTGTGGGTGGGTGGGCAGGGCTGCGGCCACAGTCAGAAATCCTGTTTTCTCCTTGGCTCAAAGCTGACCCCAGGCAAAATGTTGATTCTGTGGGAAAACCAGCACAAAATCCACATGCAGTGTTGGCTGGGAACAGGTATTTGACCGTATTAACTCTATTAACAGGTATTTAACTCCAGCACTGAAAGAATGATTTTCATGTCCCAGCTAAGAAGAGAATGCTGAGTTAAGCCCAGTTCTAACAGGCCTGGTTTAAGAGATGAGCAAAGCAGGCTCAATAACATATTGATGGGACTGGCCATTAGGAAGACACTCAAGCCATTTTTAAGCTTGACCTCAGCTTGACTCTGCAGAGACAGCACCACGAAATCCCAGATTACATGTGTGTTGCTGGGAGCTTGTCCCAGTTCTTAAGCCTTTGTAGATGCTGATCCATCTTGATCCAGTCTGAGCAGGCTCCTTATCCATGAAAATATTACCCAGATGTGTAGGCTCAGCTGAAAACACAGGTATTTCCTGGCAGCCTGCCTGGAGAATCAGGGTATCAGATCTCCAGAGCATCCCCGCAAGCGGGTCTAACACTGCCTGAAGCACTTTCTCCACCTTGCTTCTGCCCTGGGGGCAAATAAGCATGAGAAAGAAGCTGCTTGATTCTGTGTGCAGCAGGAGCTGCAGGAGCTGCACATGCTGCTTTAGCACCCCTGCTGCTGCTTCCCTGAGCTGCTGCAAGGAAGGGAGCGCAGGCTAGGATGGCCATGGCCAGGACAAGGGGCTTCCTGCACTCTGGAGTTGCTCTGCTGCCTTGCAGGTGGCACTGCCTTGGGGGCACGGGGGCAGAGGGGCTTTGGAGCCAGCCAGGAAGGGTCACGTTTGGGGATTGAAGCACAGGAGGTGCTGGGTCTGTCACCCTGAGCTGCAGAGAGCTGTCCTGTGCTGGGGGAGCCATCCCTGTCACGATGGCCTGAGCTGTCCTGAAGGGCTCACCCAGGGCTGAACTTCACCTCTCATCCCCAGGGGACTTGGGACAACAGAGCCAAGGAGCTACCATGGCACGGGGCTGTGGCTCCAGCTCCTCCTCAGCCTTCCAAGCAAGGATTCCAGGTCTCCATGTGTTGGGAGCCATCAATAGGCTTCTCTCCCCGGTGAAGCTTCTCTGCTGTGATTTTTAGCAAGCAGTATTATTTGGGTTTATTTTAGCACAGTTAGAGATTCGTACAAGAAACACCTCCCAGAATGGTGTTTGCTTTGGGAATGTGACCCCAGTCTCTACCTTAGTTTCCTCATCCTCTGACTAAACCCCTGGTGCATCTCTCTTTTCAACAATCTAGTTGTGGTTTGCTCTGACTGGTCTTTTCTTAATTACTTTGGTGGTGGTGGTGGGTTTGGTTGTTTGTGACATTCTGTGCTCTGACATTACTGTGTGCCTCTATTGTACCTTTGCTTTTTGGCTGGCTGAATTGACATTTTCCACTGAATTATAGATTGAAAAATTCAGTAATAAATGATGCTGCCTTACTTGGCAAGATGATCAGCTGGTGCACACACCACAGTGGTATGGATCACAGACTCTAATAAAAAATTACTCCTGTGTTGTGCCCTTCATTAATATTTCAGGATTCAGACAGTAAAGGGAGCAATTTATCTCAGTATAAGTTAGAATACTGTTTAATAAGATTTTCCGAGGAGACAAGATTAATGTTAATAATGTTTTTTCATTGACAGGAAAATAGTGTTAACATTAGTGACTCACTCTTTCTGTTAAAAGTACAGCATTTGTTTTACAGCTATTCACAACAACAAGGTTAAACTGGAAAAAGCATGGACTATAAACAAGGTCAGGCCTATAAAAAAGAAAACATGAATCTGTTTTCCTAGGCTAAAATCTCATTAGAATGAATATTCTGCAGATCAGAATGAAGGTGATCAAGGCTATAAAGCTATTCAAGCAGAATAATTCAACTTTAGTGTCTCTCCATTCCAGGAAGTGGCTATTTTTATTTTTTTTTTTAATACTCTCAAACAGGGAATTATAAACTCAACTAATTAAGTTTCAGGTTTTGTGTGTTTTGTAGTCTCCTTGATTCTGAAAATAATACCTGCAACTCCACTTCTCGAGTTTTAAGGCATAAATGAGCTCGGTGCAGAGTTTCTTGAGGGGATAGTCAGCAAAACAATACATTTGCTGTGCTTGGGTAAATATTTCCCCTTCAGAATATATTTGGCTTCATTAAGATGACAAGCAGACATGAATATGAAATGTTTGGTTCCTCTGAGACTGCTCATACATAGCTAAGGACGTCTCTAGGTTATAGCAACATATATGCTCATACTGAATATGGCTCTGTTGTACTGGTAATGTTTTCATGAAGACACAACCAAGGTGTGCATCAATTCAGGAGACTGTGCTGAGCTATGTCTAAATTAGTCTGCTTCATACCCTGTACTCTACAAATATGTGTTGGAGTAACCAGTGTACAGTTATTTTTGTGCATGCATTATGATCAAATCGTGGTTTCAAACAAGGGTTATGCAGACATCCTTAAAAACTCTGAATTTTTGCTGTGCTCTGCAGCAGAATGGCACACTGAGCCTCCACCTCTCGAGTGTGTGACACAGTCAGTTCACTGCCAGCATTCACAAATTCCATGCCAGTCCTGGGGCACATTTAGCCACACAGAGCATTCCCAGGGCAGAGCTCTGGCACAAGCAGGACCTTTGTGGTTGGTGACTTCCCATTCCAAACTGCTCTGTGTTCACGTGCAAAGGTACCAGTCTTTCCATTGCCCCCAGTCCTGCTGCATTGCTGAACTCGCAGTCCCTGTGGATTTTCTGTCTCTGTGAATATTTAATTAATTAGGGAAGGAAAAGCAACTAAACTTCAGAAATAGAAAAGCAAGTAACTCACAAACTGGGGAGGTTAAATCATCCTGTCTAAATTTGTCAGGGAAGGAACATTTATCTTGGGTTTTTCATTTCTCCCTGGGGAGTATTTTGGTAGAAAATCCTAAATTTATATGCAAAAATAGCCCTTTCTTCTGAAGAACAATCTATGGCTAAAACAATGGGAGGAAATGTCTCTCTCAATGTTTTCTTGGTTTTAATCCTGTTTATTTTGAATAAGCAATTACAAATATCACTTTATGTATGCCCAGCTGTGGAAGTGAATGTTGGACACAACTGAACACATCCAAATTTTTCTTTCACTGCCAGTGTCCAGCCCTCCCTGAACTCTGTTTCTTACCAGATTATCTAAGGCAGAATCTTTCCAGTAGCCAGACTCATTTTTGGTCATCGCTTGGGCTGGTCCCTTAAGCATGGTGCACATGGAGAGATGTGGAGAAATGCAGTTTGGTGAGTGCTGTTGCTGTGCTCTGGGATGGAGCACTTAAGGGTTGAAAAAATTCTGAGTATTCGAGGTTCTTGCCATTTCTCTAACAGATGCTGATTCCCTTTATGGTTTTGTACCTGCACTTAAAGATTCTGCTGTCCTATGGAGGTACCAAGAGAAGAGAATGTGTCAGTCAGTCCCTTTGTTATTTCTGCACATGGAAATTGTGTGGTTTTACAGATTCTAATTCTACATATCCTGCTCTTGAAGAAATCCTTTATTCTCTGTGCAGGGAACCTAAAGAGGGCTCTGATGGTGCTTGGAACGTGTGGGAAGCTTTCTCTGGCAGGAGGATCAGATGTCTTGCTTCTGTCATGTCTGCTGAGTTTTGAGAAGTCAAATTTCAGCTCCTCTAAGATAAAATCAAAGCTTTTGAAAAATTCTGATCATGGTTGTCAGATTGATGTTTGCTTGAAACAAACAGCAGGAGGAAACATGGCCTGCAAGATTTATTCAGGGAATAAAACAACATTTACACAGAGAGAGGGCAGCATTAGAGTGAGGGGAGGTGATCAGGGCTGACCTTTGGCAAGTACTACAACATTTCTAAGTCTGAATGCCCCAGTCAAATAAACTTGTTTCCAGAAGGTTAATTCTTCATGAAAGAGGAGGTCAGACAGAGAGCATATGTGGCACCATTTTGAGATGAATTTATTTTAATGTATTAAAAAAAAAAAAAAAAGGCACCAGATTTCATTTTAGCAAATAACAGTTAAGAGAAGTAATTGGTTGAGTGATAAAAATATTTTAGGAGCATAAACCGAAAGTCAAATTACTTCAAAAGCTGTCAACTGGGGAAGAGCAATTGCTTTGACTGAACAAGAGGTCCTTGATTCAAGAAATTTGGCTTCCTAAAGTCTTCCCTGCACTTTGGGTGAATGTGTTTAGGTAAATGTCTTCTTCCTTTGTTTTATCTGTGAGAAACAAGGAATAGCAGTGAAGCCTTTTATTGTTGTATTGTGTGCATGAGGTACTGAGATGTTTGGATCTATGTAGAATATCTCTGGCATTATTTTGGGTTTGTATTTTGGTTTTTTGGTTTCTTTTTAGTGGGTTTTTTCCATTTTGTTTCTTGTTTTTTGATGTTTTGTTGTTTGTTTTTTTGGTTTATTTTTAATTGTCTGCATTGTTCTACAGAGCTGGTAGCCTTTTCATCTTGTAGATCTGCACTGAGTAATTTATGGTGTAATTTATGCTCCACATGAAATGGCTTTGCTACCAATGTGATCCTTGTCTCATATGGAATGGCTTTGCTGTAAATACGCCATTAGTGTGAGCCAGTCAGCTTGCCAGATTGCTATTAGTTTGTAATAAACATTTAGGAAAATGAGGCATCATTAAAGGAAATCAGCTGTTTCATGTAGCTGCTGCATATTTATGGGCACTCTGCTGCCATGACTGAGTTAGTCTGGCTGGGGGAGGCCCACTGCAACCCCACCTCTTGGATTCTTGCCACTGTGCTGCTTCTCCTGCCATCCTCTGGGGTACTGACATCCACCAGATAAAATTACTCATTTTAAACCCACTTGCTGTAACACCAACAAAGGGACTCTGACACAGCTTTAATGGAGTCAGTCCTTAGTACTTGTGCACAGCAGAAGACCCTCAGCTTACAATAATTAACTCCTGCTTGTGTAATATTAGCTGTTAATTAAAGAACATGCATTATGCAAGCTGTGTTATCCAGTCAAAAGGGCTTTTTTCTTGGGTTTTTGTGTCACCTCACTGTTTGGGGCAGAATTGCCTGTTGTTCTGTGATTGTATATGCAGAAACTAGTGTGAGCAGTCAGGCTGAGGATACACTAAATACTTATTTACTGCTGTGACTTTAATACCAGTCCAAACCCTTTTAAGACACTTGCCTAGATGAGTATTGACATTGATAGTCTTTCTTAAATTAATATGTCAGTCTAGATTAATTTTTTTTGTCAAACCCTTCAGTTTTCTGTTTTGGTGCCAGTAAAATAGCTTTCTGCTTTGTCAAAGGGTTACACTATATAAGAAACACATAGATATTGTTTAAAAGAGTTTTTGATTTGCAAAGTTTATAGTTTTCATGATCTGTCAGTTGTGTACCTTTTTGCACAAAGAACACTGCAGATCAGATCAACTCATTAGAGCGAAGACAACTGAGGTAACAATTAGGGTTGGTTCACAATAATAGGCATAAGAGGTTTTCCTTCTTAAGGCACCCAAAATCTGGGCTGCTAGAACAAACAATTGAATTAATTCTCTAAAATAGAAATAGACCATCAGAAAGTGGAAGTCCCAGTTTGAAAGAGGCATTCTGCATAGCTGGAGATTACAGCAAAGCAGGAGCAAATTGACCTTAGCCCGTAGTCCAAAACACTTGTCATTCGTTTGTAAAGCAAAATAACAGTGGTAAAACATTACTGAACTGGTGTTCTGAGTCAGATGCTTTTGAGCATCATTCCCCCCCATTTCCAGAAGGTTCTTGGGACGAGGATATTCCTCAAATCAATCAGAGCTGCCACGAGAAAACTTTGTAATGAGTGTTAGCCATCGCTGTGAGTTTGATCAGAGAGATGAGGTGAGGTCAGGTGAGAATCAGGTGGGACTCCCAGGCAAGTTAACACAGCCATAAAGAACCTGGCAGTGGTGTTACACAAAACAAGGCAGTGCATGTCTTTGATGCACTTGTGGTCAAACATCAGTGCAAATTCCCGGCAGAGCAATAGCAGGGCTGAAGCAGCACTGGAAGAAAGCAGGACCAGCTGCTGTGGGTTTGGTGGTTGTATTGGCAGCAGTTTGAAATGTCCCTCAGAGCACAGGAGTTTGTTCCAAGCCCCTGGGCATCCCTGCAGGGCAGGGCACAGTGTGCACGTGGATCTCTGCAGGCACTCAGGGTGTTGGAAGTTTTAGATAGTGTCATCTCGTGCTGTTTGGAACTTCAGTATTCATTAAAAAAACAAAGCCCACCTTATTAGAGTTCATATGTGAAATTAAAGAATCAGAACAGAAAGGCTAATGAGAATTATTTTTCTGAACAGAAGAGCAAAGCATGTGAGTAGTAATTTCTAGTAGCAATGTAATGCTTTTATCACCACCAGATTAATGATCAGTTTTGTCAACCTCTTAATATTAACATTCACTTGATAATTTTAACAACTTTACATTACACTGAATTTTTACATTACAAGTTTAATATTGAAGATGTTTATTAGAACAGGATGTAGTGTATTTAATAGAAGAGCAGCAAAAATGAAGCAACCTGAACTCACTTGGGTGACACAAGCAGGCGTTTTTGTGCAGGGAAGCTGTGCTGTTGGGGCACTGCACCCAGAAAGGGGCTTTCTCACAGCCACAAACAGATTTTTGTGGAACAGGAGATTTTGTGCAGTGCCCTGACCTTTAGGCTGTGCAAACTATTCTCTGTTCCTGGGTTGCCAGTGAACAGTTTCATTGCAAGCCAACCTAACTGCCCCGATACTGGGCAGCAGGAGCAGGAGGGGCTGAACCTGCACGGAAGGTGCCTCTTCTGGGAGTGTCACTGCAGTGCACAGAGGTTCTTGGGCACAGTGCTGTGGGGATGGGACATCTCTGCAAACCACAGAGCAGGTTCTTACATCAAACTCGTCCTTGATGATCACTTGGTATGTTAATAGGTTAGATTTTAGCTTCTCTTCCCTTGTTTAGTAAATGTCTTCTTTGGTGCACTCGCCTTTTCACCTACCTGTGGGATTATTGTCATACTCTAATAAAGCATCAGGAGCTTGCAGTTTATTCCTGGAGGGCTTTGACTCCTATTTTCATCTCTTACTGCCAATCAGCAGCCTTACATTGAAAGGTAATTAGATTATCCTCTAGGCCTTCCCTGACCGCATATAAATTCAAGGAGTCAAGTTTGCTAAAGGACCCTGCTTGATTGACTGTCATGGCAAAGCTCTGAAACAAAACCCTTCAAAGGGATTCCCTGGGAACAAGTTCAATTAATTGTTTGTTTGCTTGTAGTTTCTGTTTCTAACAGACTCATTCTCTGAACCGTGGCTGAAACAGGGACAAAGTGTGTTTGCAGTGCTGGGGACAGTTGACAGCAAGCACGCCTGTCTCTGAGCAGGGACAAAAACTGATGCCTGAACTCCAAACTGAGTTCCTTTGGCTAATGTAAGACCATTCCTGCAGGTACTTGTGCAAGTTACCTTCATTACTGATGGGTGGTTATAGAACAGAATGGTCATTTGGAAGGATCTGTTGGTTTTACTGTGAAGTTTGTAGGAAAACAGTGTCCCTCTTGTAACATCTTACCTTTGGTGCCTGTGCTTTGCTAAGCAGTAAACTCTGGGTTCCCCCATGAAGGCCATGGATACCAATCCTGGCCACAGGAGAAACTTCAGGCAGTGAGAACTTGTCCTTTCTGCACGACATGGGCAGCTCAAATGCACCATTAGCAGTCATTACTGGGGGAGGAGGCAAGTTTAAACATAAAAAGCCATCTCTTTGAGATTTAAGAAAACCACAAACAAACAAGTTAAATTAATATTCAGACCCTGCATAAAGGCATCTAAGATTGTTTGATCACTGCTTAAATTAGGTAAGACGTTGGGTCATTGGTACGTTGCCTAAATTAAAAGTGATCTAAATTAATCCATTTTCAGAGCTTGTATGGGCTCAAAAGATCACATTAAAACGGTTGCAAATTTTATTCTGAAGTCAGGGGCTTAGAATCAGAACACAGATATGCCCTAAAGACCTGCAATTAATCTTCCTTCTTCTCCACAAGAGTTTGGAATTGTTACTTTAAACACCAATTTGGAAGTCATGAACTGGAGGCCAGTGCCTCCTCCTGCAGCTGTCCTCCTGCTCTCACTGCCTGCCTCTGACCTCTGGCAGCTCTGCAGGTGCTCTCAAGTTATCTGCTTTTCAAGGTGTCCTGGGTCTTTTGTTTTCAGACTCAGTCATTCATTCCTAGACATATTGATTTTTAATATCTCTTTCCTAAATGCCTGCAGTTCCTTGATTTCACCAGTTTTTCCTTGTTTTGTTTTTACAAATAGGAATTATCTACTGTGGAGAAAGAACAGGAACAAACTTGCTAACAGAATAGTATTTCCAGATATTTTTAAGCTTTTCTCATGTTTTACACCTGACACCTCAGTTACTAATGCTGTTGGTTTATTTAAAAAAAAAAATTAAAATTGGGTTTTCTTTAATTATGAAGGTCATGGCAAAAATTTATAGCATTTTGGTGGAAAGTGCATTTTCCAACAGAGAAAAGATGTATTTGGTTTAAAAACAAACAAACAAACAAAAACACAAAAAAACCAAACAAAACAAACAAACAAAAAAACAAACAAACAAACAAAAAAAAAACAAAAACAAAAACAAAAACAGTTACCTAAAGAGAGTAGGTAAAAAGTGTTATTTGTCCCCATTCTTTTGCAACTCATATTTAGGTAGATGATGTTAAAAATCTTACTTTTTATCTCTATGTAGTCTTTCCTTACCTTGTTCTGTTCTTAGTAGGCATTGAAAAGGAAATGCTCTGTTTCTTTGGTGTATTACAAGGTTGCTTTCCAATTTTTAAGTATATTCTGGAGGAATGCTTCTTCTTTTGGCCCAGCTGTATTTCTTGTGGCTTCTTTGAGTCACCTGGAAATCAGACTGCTTGTAGGGACAGCTGTAGATTTAGGAAAGGGCATGGATTGCTATGCAGTGCAGCTATTCATCTGAGCCATGTAGCCTTCTGCCTGCTCTTACATGAATGTCCTGACTGTTTGTACTGCTCACTCTCATCAAATACCAACAGGGACAGAGTTTTCTGCTCTTCCTCTCCCTCTGCTCCACCCCCAGCAGTGCAAAGCCACCAGG
This sequence comes from Formicarius rufipectus, assembly GCA_013399695.1. Lineage (NCBI taxonomy): Eukaryota > Metazoa > Chordata > Aves > Passeriformes > Formicariidae > Formicarius > Formicarius rufipectus. Next base: position 261,433 of record VXAU01001195.1, on the reverse strand, counting down.
GCATCCTGATGTGGGTTACTGTTTAGCTGAGTGTTGTGTTTGCAGATACCACTGCTGCCTGTGAGAAAGGACTCGAGGTGTTGGACTGGGATGGTCCTGTTGTGTCCTTTTGTAGGGCCTTTGGATGTGAGGCAGACACAATGTGTGGTGTAAGAGATGTGAGCTGGGCTGCTTGGACACTTGAGGTGTTTGGGAGACCAGGACAGAGCTGTCCTGCTCAGGTTGGAGCTTTCAGACCTCACCATCACTTCTAAGGGATGAGGGAATGCAGAGGAATGGAAAAGGGGCTCTGTCACTGCATTCAGGTGTCCCAAGTCTGAGATCAGCTTAAATATTTTCACTGATTTCCATGAAATTTTAAGTTCTTGAACTCAGCTGTCTGGCTCCTTAATGGAGCAAACTAATGAACCCATTTTTTTTTTCAGGGGAAAGAACTACCAGCTCTGATTCTGTAATATAAGATAGTTTAATAAACTAGGACTTCCAGTTTCTCTTTTCACCCCCCTGCATTTCTTTTTGTCTCTTTCCCTCAAAGTCAGCTGATTTTTATCTCTGTGCCTGCTGCGTTCCAGAGCACAGGGAAGACCAAGCACAGGAGTTCAAGCCCCAGGACACCCCTGAGTGTGGGCTGAGGAAGGGACACGCTGCCTTCTGCCTCTCTCAAGTTTTCACACCCAACAAACAGGTGTCTCATCCCTATTTCCTTGTCTGTAGCCACTCAGGAACTCCTCAGCTGTCACATGCTGGAAGCAGCAGTGGAACAAACTGGTGAGCTCCTTTTGCTTCTGCCAACTGAGGGCCAGAGCAAAGGCCAGCTATGGACTGTGGATATTTTTCATTTGAAGTTGTGGCTTTGCCATTTAGAAGTGCTAGTTTCCTTGCTTGTGAAAATGTTTTGCATCTCTTTTAAGGTCATTAATTCCTTTTAATGAAAATCTTTATTTCATTTGATACTGCAGCAAATTTTACCTATTCATTTTCCCTCAGTTGTCTGGCATTTAATGGCTGTCAGAGTCAGTAAAAAGTAGTTATTTATAACTGTGTGTGCTCATGAAAAGGAAGATGTCTAGCAGGTGGGGAAAGAACCTTTCTCACAGGAGGACTTAATCTGATATTATTCACTCTGGAAGAGCATGAACTGGGAGAAAAGAAGAGTCTTCAACATATAGATGCTTTATAAGATATAAGATATATGCTTTATAGATGCTTTGCAACCACTTGTATTCTAACAATTCCCAGCAATGCCTTATTTGGTTGGAGCTTTGAGGTGATGTCCTCGATGGAGGCATTAAAGCAGAAGCCAACAACTCTCCTGCTCTTGCCAAACTTCCAAGAGTGCCTTTGAAAAATGCCTTTGAAAAGCATTTTTTGGCCAAATTGCCTGGCTGTCCCTCCTGAGCTCCATGCTGCATGCTGTCCAGCCATAGAAGAGAAGGAAAGTGTTCCCAGACAGCTAATAAAGTCAGGTACAAACATGGCTTTAGATATTTTAATTATAAATTCAGCTAAAATTTATCAGCAGCAGGACCTGCCACTGAACTGTTATGCCAAGCAGTAATTGAAACTTTACATCTTAAAGCTGAATCACTATTTTTACTCACTGAAATTCATGGCAGTGATGCATTTGAAGGCATAGAAAAAGAATTTTTTGCTTTCTTCAGAGCTGTGTTGCTTAGATAGCTTGCTTAGTATGCAAAGCAGCTAGTTGCATTTATTTAAAGCAGACTTAGCAGCAGCTGAATTGGAAGTATCTAAGGACAAAAGCAGAGCTCGAGGTATGGCCTTTCCTTTACAGCAAGAGAGTTTCTTCCCATCTTTTTATCACTTGCTCTGCAATATGTGTGTAAAAACAGTAAGTTAAAAGTATTTTGGGCACTGATGCTCTTCAGCTGTGTAACTTCAAGCTGGAAATCTTTGAAAATCGTTTGTTTTCTATGACCTCAAATTATTTGAGCTGCAAATGCCACCTGGAGGTTCTTGTAAACTGTTTCCTTTTTGGTAACCCAGCCTTTGTTGTGCTGCTTCTGTTTAGGGGGGTGCTGTTCAAATTTGGCTCCATTACATACCTCCCAAATAGTTCCTGACCTTGCATAAGAAGGGAATTTGTAAACATGCATTTATTTCTTTTTTTTAGGAGGTTAAAAATAAAACATTTTTATTTATTTCAGAATGAATGAACAGCAAAAAGGTTGTTTATCTTAACTATTTCTGCATATTACAATAGAATAAACCCTTGGATGATTCCTTCAATAGCAGACAGTAGTGCTTCCTCAAGACACAGGTTTAAAATATGCCAATCACACCAGTTATTTTTGTAAGCAAAATATAGAAGCCATGTAGGATGCAATCAAGTTGGGTTTTTATTGGCTGCCCTGCTCAGAAATTAAGTTAAAAAAAAAGAAAAAGCTAGCAGCCATTTCTATTTTGGAAGCACCTTTTGTCTCACTGCTTCGTTTTATACCTCTTGCATATCCTACTTTATCCATTTTAGATGGGGAATAAAGATATAAAGATGTTTTCCAAAGGTACCTGTGAAGTTCAGTTCATGTATTCTTTTCCAGGTGTCTCAGGTATTTAGGAATTCTGCAGCTGTGGCCCAGCACTTCCCAGAAATTTCCTTTAGAAAATGACTTGTTGTCCTCAGCCATGTTTGCAATTAAGCACTATGATAAAAACGACAGCACTAATTCAATTACCTGGTGTGAGGTCATGTCAAAACGTGCTACCATGCAGAGCTATTACTTTAGGATGCTGCCTAGTTTAGGATGGTGTCATTTTTTGTGTATGTTACATAATCATATTAAGGTAGAATTTTGGCTTCCATGTTTTATAAAACAGGTCCAACACTGGAATTCCTGCTACTCTCTGTCTTCATTTTCACAGTTTGAATGAAATGAGGAGGTGTGTTATAGCTGCCAGTCTTTCCTTTCAGCTACTCCTGGAAGTAGGCACTGAATAGTGGGAGAGAGAACCAGAAATCAGGCTCTAAGTCAGTTATAATGACAGAAGAATTCTGGTCCAATTTGTGGTGTGTTTTCTCTGGTAATGGGATTTTCTAGCAAAAATAAATATTTTCCATTTCTACAAGTGAGAAATTGTTGTGCAGTACTTCATGCAGGGCCATCAGTCCTTTCTGTCACTGGTTTTTGAGCAGAGCTCTTACAAGTTACAAGACAATTGTAAATGAAATAGTGTGAAGATCCACTGATCTTCCAGAACCTTGCTTCAAACCAAACAATCCTATTAAACTGCAGTAGGGTTTCTCCACAGCTAAAATAATTCAGGATAATTTTTACAGTAACTGTATCATGTAACTATGTAGCTTGGGGACTTATTTGTTGAGTTTGCCAAGGTATGACAACTTCTTCAAAAGAAACTTGTATAAGAATGTTTCTTATAGGCAAGGTTAGGAATTTTAAAACTTTTTTTGCTAACTGCTTATAAAGATTCCAATCAAAGTCTTTATTACAGTCTAATTTTCTTAAAAGGTAGACTTGGATGGGCACTTTTTAAAGAAATTGAATTTTGGATGCGTGGAGAGTGGTGCAGGTATTGGCTATTTGCTTTGATTGTGCTGTTGACTCAGCTTATTGCAATGAATCCCGTGCTGAGAGCAGCACTGCACCCACAGTGGGAATTAGGGAAATGCTCTGGACAGTAATGACTCTGGGCTAGCAGGTTCAGTGCAGCTGTGGCCAGGGGAGAAGTCTCTCTTGTCCTCCCCCCTTCTCCTGGAGGGAAGTGAGAAGAACCTTTGGCAGGAAGCTGAGAGGTTTCCTGGCCTGGAGCAGAGGGGCATCAACTGAGAGAGGAGACACTGCTGACATTCAGAGCCTTTGGAGGAGCCTTTCCCACCCCCTGGTGACAGTGTGCTGGGAATTGCTGTTGCTTCCCCTGGGCAAAGTATAAAACCTCCTGAATAAGGGGAAAATAAAATCCTTCTCCAAGCCAAGCAGGACCAGAATTTCCCTTCCAAGCTGCAAACACAGGCTGGCAGTGCAGGGCTGCTTTCAAGGGCAACTCTTTAGCCCCCTCCAAATCTGTCAAGAGCACTTGCAGGGACAACGAAATGTCAAGGGCTTCTGAGCAGAAACATATTCTCTCACAAAGAAAATGTTACAGAAGGAAAAGATTAGGCGTCTGTTCTAAAATTACAGAACTTTTTGTTACTCCAGTAGGTCCCTGTTTTGTCAATCAGCCTCGGGGAAGGCATTTGGCCTCAGCCTGTCACCAGATTTAAGCACTCTGCTGCTACCCCTCTGACACAGGGTGGGAAATTGTGGTGTGTCACAGCAACAGCTATAAGGGAAGTTTCAAATGCATTCATAAAATTAAAAAACAAAGAAAACAACAACNAAAACAAACAAACAAACAAAACACTTTTCTATGTTTTTTGCATAAAAATGCATATGACTTTTTTGGTTGGTTTGTTTTTTAAGATTTTCCAAGAAAACATTTCTAGTTTTCTCATAGCAAGGTGGAAAGGAAGACTACTTCTTGCTTCTCTGCAATCCTTACATGCGTAGTTTGATGAAAGAATTGCTTTTGGTTTTCTGGGCGTAACTAGTAAAATATTAACAGTAAATAAACTGGAAATGAAGCAAGAAAACAGCTAACAGAGAAATCCACTTCTGTTCAGAGAGTTAATGTGTAGTGCAGGGTCACTTCTGTTATAGGGCATTCTTTTTAGGACCTCATCCTTCCTCCTAAACTCCATATAATTTTGTCTGGAAAAGATTTTTGGTCATGTTTTGAATTTCTACCATGCAAAATCTTTATTTCACATTTAAAACCCATAGATGCTTATGTGTGCTGGAGCAGGTCAGAGCTGTTTTACTTAATAACTTAAAAATTCTGTGGACCTTAATCCTTGTTGAGGTTAAATATTTTTTACCTGGTTGTATAGACAGATGAAGAATAATTAAATTCATTAGTTCTTGCTTACTTTAATTCTGGTTCAGTCGTCTCTTGTAAGAGAATATTCAGGCATTCCTTTTCCATGGGTTTTTATTTGATGTCCATCACTTTATCTGTATAACTGCTCATAGTTTTATTATAAGTTTTTTTTCATATGTGGTAACATATCATTTTGGTTCATAATCTCAATTTCTGTAAGGACTGATGTTCTCATTTTTGACTCTGCAGCACAATCTCCTCTGCACCCTCGAATTTCCAGTACTGTGCCATGTGCAATTGTTTCAATGTGCAAGCAGGCTTTCAGCTTTTTTTAAAGTGTTTTACAAGTGGGATTCAAAGTAAATTATTATGATCCTCAGACTTAGACTATGCAGATTTTAATGCTTTTGTGTAACCATAACACTCATTGCATGTGTATTCTCAGACATGAAACTAAATACTCTATAACCAATAGTGCATTTGGGTTATGCAAAAGGAGAGGAAAGAAAAGAAAAAAAGAAAACAGAAAAGGTGACTGTGTCAGATAAACTTTAATTAAATATATTCTTATTCTCAACTTTAACTCTGAGAAATTTCAATTATATTTACGCAGATCCTCCATCCCTTTGGCTGAAGCAAAGATCAGCCAGAGCATTCAGAGTTTAACCAAGTTTCAATCAAGACATGCCTAAGACCTGTTCAGTCTAAAGCCTCCTGACCTGGAGTTCTGGATTGCCCATAATTGTTCCATCACTGCCCCTCACAAATGGATGGTTCACACATCAGGTTACATGTTCAGCATGGAAAATCTGTGTGTGTGTAGATATATATATATTTATGCATATTTGTTTGTATGTTATTTATAAGAAGCAGAAGAAAGGAGTTTCCTGGGTTGGGCAACATTCCTGATGTGTCCTCTCTCACTCCTGGGGACTGTGGGAATGTTTGTGGCAGAGTAGTTTTATGTCTGCCCACCAGGATAGTGCTTGATTTCCCCTGAGATTCCCCATTAGTTTTGCAAGTCAAGGAAGAATAAGGAAGACCATGGCAGTGCTGAGTGTTTGGGGGGCTCAACCTCTGTCCTGGGGTTTTCTTTGTATCAGAAAATCTTCTCCTCAGCTCAGCCTGCAGCGTTTTGAGAACCATTCTTGTCCATCACCCTGCCCTGTGAGGTGATGGATTGTCCCCTGCCCGCGCAGCTCTCCCAGCTGGCTGTCCCTTTGCCTTCCTTGCCTCTGCTGTGCTTTCCTGCTGCCAGGGCTGGTGCTTTCCTCCTCCAAGTGCTGCTCTTAGCTGAGGGAGAGCAAGTGCAGCTCTGGGGATGAATGTGTTAATGTCTGAAAAGCTTTTGGAGAATGTAGAACACTTTGTAAATGTGAAATATTAGTGTATTTTTTAACTTCCCCAGGGGGCTGAGGTGCTGCAGGAGCTCATGCGCTGCCCCTGCAGCAGTTCAGTGCAGGCCAAGGTGTCTGGGAGAGCAGTGTCTGACACAGCAAAGCCTTAACCCCAACACTGACACACTCATAACCAGGTCTCGTGACACAGGCCATTAGTATTGTTTCTTTTTCCTCCCTTGTTCATTTTGGGGCTGGTTTCAATAATCTGCTTGACATACAGATTGGGGGAAGCACCTCACAGAGTATTGTTTAAATTGCATCAATCTTAGGTATGTCTGTCATCCACAGCAAAAGCAGAACACCCCAAAACACACAACTTTCCTCATTTCATCCCACCCATCCCCGTATAAATTCAAGCTCTGTGTTAATTGAAAGGTCGTGTTTGCTGGAGGGAGAGAATGGGAATTCTCAGCTATCTTGTTCATCTTAGGATGTATTACTACCATAAAAGGATTTATTTGCAATATCTCAAGGCAAGAGGTCAGAATAATTGTTCTTGAGTTCAATCTAGTGAGAAAGCCTTCTTGAGAGGTGGGCAGAGACAACAGGGTATGGCGCCTTTTCATTGCTGCCATTCTAAAGCTCTTCGTCTCCTGGAGAGCACAGTTAGGTGGGAAATAGAATTGGGATTCAGCTTGTGCAGGTGGAGAGCTGTGGCCAGCAGAGTTTATGTATTGCCTGGTGAATAACATCATATAACAGATATCCTTCTCTTTATAAAGGGGTTTAAAGTCTGCAATATCTGTTGTCTTGTTTGTGTCTCGCTTATTTCTGTTAAACACACTAAACCCCCTTACACTTCTCATTCTGTAGCAGAAGGAAAAGAATTGATTTCGGTACCTGAGGGAATCAAAGTTTGTTTGTGGGGTTTTTTCATCTTGTTTAATTAAGGAATGGAAACCTTTTGTTCCAGGCAGCTTCTGTGCAGTCAGAAAAGTGCTGTGTCAGAAAAAGGACACTGGAAGGCCATTCAGATAAGTGCCAGTACAACTGCAAATTTCATGGCTCTCCACACACCAATGATACTGTTTATCAAGGTTCTTTTAAATGTTTCATGATGTAGAAAAGACCGAAGATGTTGCATTACCTGCTGTATTTCACCTAAATGTGGGGTTTATTTCTATTTTTGCAGAGTAGCAGTTGGATCTGAAAAAGTGTGCATTGTCATTAACCACATCACATTTCCCTTTTTTGTGAACAGTCACACACTTCAGGAGGCATCAAACAGCCGATGTGCTTTGCCTGTGATATTGCTTAACGAGCCCTTCTCATGCATACTGAGTTTTAATAATACCAGGCTATAATTAAAACTGGCCTGAAATGCTTTGAAATGCCACCTGAGAAGTCTTAGTACTTGCATCTATTCAGGTGCTGTGGAGCACAGAGTCCCCCCCAGTGGTTGGCTCAAAGCAGCTCGTGCTCCTGCCTGGAATTCCTTCCTGTGGAACCACATTCCTGAGGTGCTGCGGGTTGGTCACGTCTGACCTGGGAACTGAAGGCTGTCCTTGTTGGGTGAGGCCCTGCACACACTCTGCACTTGCCAGGAGAGCACGAAGATGCTCCTCCAGTGGTTTCCCCCAGCCCTGTGATGTTTGAAAACGTGAGAAATGAAAAGTCCCAATTCTTGTTGTACTCACTCAGTTGAAAAGTGATAGATAGCCCCTTTGGTGTTATATTGGATAAGAAAGGCAGGATTTAGTTCAGGGACTCTGAGTTGGGGTTTTTGGCTTGTTTTGGTTTTGGTCTCTTTTTTTTTTTTTAATTTTTTTTCAACACTGCTAGAATTACATTTTAAGTCAATTCCATCACAAAAACGAGAGTAAAACTGAATCTGCATTTAGGCTCATATTATGCTGGGATATTTGGGCAGAATGCCGTTCTTATTTCTTGAAGTTTGTGGCAAAATTGTGGTCCCTTCAGAAGCACAGTGAAATTGTTTCCTGGCACTGAAATAATATGTATTATACATACATGTGGTGACAAAAAATGGCTAATCTTCACCAAAAAGAATGTTGGTGATTTCAATTTTCTGTATAGCATCTTATGTGGTTATTAAAGGGTTTTCTAACAGAAAGAAGTCTTGAATTTTAAAAGTGAATTGAACCGGACTGTTGTGGAGGTGAGTTTATCACGATGTTCTTTGCTGAAGCAAATAATAACAATATTAATGCTCTCATGGATCTATTTCCAAACCTTTTCATTGCTTTAGGTCTAGTCTGGTTTTCAATGCTTTTTCCTGTATTTCATAAGGTGTTACTACAAAATATATTGGAGGCAAACCCTGAGACAAGATGAAGACTGAGCACACAAATACTGCAGTTTACTGAGCCCTCATCATTAGAAGGGAGACAGGGAAAAGGGGTTAATTTTGTCCTATTCATATCCCACTTAGTAGTTTTAGGAAAAAGACAGTGTAATTATTATTGATAATAACATTAGTCCCACCTCTAATTTTGCACTTAAGATATTACTTTTTGTATATCTTAGCTGAGTTTTATAAATTTAGACTTACTCTTAGTAGCTGTTGTGTGTGCAAATATTGGGGATTCATAAAAGAACCAATCCACTTGCCTTCATACTTGCCTGCAACACAAGACAGATCATTATTTTATAAATTTATTTTCATCCAAAAAACTTAATTTTATGAAGAATGTGTACATACACTTAGTACTTATGAGGTTCAGACCCCTACAAATATTGTATAATTTGATTATTCCAATGGAAATTGACATTTAAAAGTATGTGTGACTGTGTATGTTTTCATTCACAATTAGATATTTCAATTTTTTTTCTTTCTGGTTTCATAAATGTGCTGCATTTGGTAACACAGGGATAACCTTAGAGCATGGTATGGAACTTACTTGTTGAATAACAGTCAATATATTTTTGCCAGGTATTACGTGCACTGGATAGTATAGCAGATTCCAAGGGTTTACATTCTGGGACCTTTCATTGGAAGCATTTTTTGTAAATTACTAATTAAAACTCTGTGTCTTTTTCTGAAGATTTAATTATGGCAGCAGAAAATATTGGGTGTTGCTTATGAACCGATCCCTGGCTGTGGTCCTGAGGCTGAGGTTGCACAGGAGCTAATTAATTGACTGAATTAATGGTTCTTCTTCATGTTAAAGATATCTTCGTTTATTCATGTGCTCCTCTCATTCATGTTTTCAATATTGCAAACTTGCCTAAACCAGTTTTGGTTTGGATTTACAGCTACAACAGTTAAATACAAGAAATTCAGTTTTCTTCCACAAAATACTTCCTGGAAACTGAATGAAAGACCTGAGAAATAAAATTTTAGTCATAAAATAGTATCTAAATTAGAATTATTTTCCTGGGGCTATGAACTGAATAGGAATGTCACTTTTACACTAATTAGTTTTTTCTCATGAGCACTTTCTGCAGAGTTTTTGAGGCAGCATTGGAACTAAGTTTAGGTTTGGATTGTGTGTGGATGTGGTTTACCTTTCTCTGAAGGTGTTTTTTTAACATTCTGCTCCATCAGGGAGCACAGACCTAAGGGCAGAGGAATTCCAGTGCTGAGAACATGCTAAACAAATGCTAATTATCTGTTCTGAAGATCTGACCATCTTATTCTCTACAAATTGTTAGCCAAGCAAAGAGAATTGGGATAGAGAGCCACGCAAGCTTTGGTGATTGATAGACAGCCATGCAAGCTTTGGGGATAGAGAGCCATGTAAGCTTTAGTGAGTTTACCATGTGTGATATTCGAGTGTATGTGCACAGTTTGCTGGGACTGACTTAGGGAGTCAATCGGGCTCAGCCCTCTTCACTCGGCATATCTTCCCCTTCAGTGCTCACACATCCCTTTTGGAGGTGACACTGCTGGGATACTTGGGCTATCAGTGCAGGGTGCTCACACAGTTTGTAATCCCAACCTCAGAGCTGCTTGTTGGGAGGTACCAGAGCAGCAGGAGGTTTGTACCCGAGAGCAGGGGGCAGAGGAGTGCTACTGCAGGATATCTGGTGTTTGGGAAGGAGGTTTACTGCTGTGTCTAGTCCTGAGAGCCCTGCGATGTGGTGTTTGGTGGATGCCCACTGACCTCGGGCTTTGCAAAGCCCCCAGCATGGATTCTCTAGGTCTGGGGCTATCAAGTGAGCAGAGTTCAGAAGAGCACCCAGTAAGCCAACAGGGTCAGCTCATCCTGGCTGGGCGGCGCTGGATGGGTGGCACAGCCCAGCCCCGGAAGCCATAGGGAGCTACAGTGTGTGGTGTAAGAAACACTCCTGCTGTGGGGTCCTGTATTTAGGTGGTTATTGATAGAGCTGAGGTTGTGTCAGTCGTGTGGAACAGAGAAACTGCAGCTCTGGGTGTGCATTTGTAACCCACGGTGAGTTCCTGTATGGCTCTGCCAGAAGGCAACCTGGCAGCCAAGCACCAGCAGCAGCTTTAGCTGAACTTTTAGTGTCCCACAAAACAGTTGAGAAATTGAAGCTGAAAGGTTTTCAGGCTTCAGGAAATGTAAGGATTTGTGCAGGAGCTGTGAAAGGAACAGAATAAATGGATTTCAAAGCATATAACAAGTTTAAGAAAACAGAAAAAGAAGCAATATAAGGTAATTATTTATGCCCTGGTTTTGTCTAATATATTCAACTGAGTTTGATAGTATCTTCACAGGAACCAGGACATTTTCTATTAAAATAATTCAGAACTCTTTTATTGAAACTGATTATTTTACTTTCAACTTTCTCCTTATTAAAGCTAAGGAACTGTTTCCCTGAAGACATTTGCATCTATTAGCAAAGGAAATATATGTACTACTAGAAAATACTTAACCTAGGACAAATTGGTGACAGCAGGATATTGAGCAATTAATTCTGTGTACTCGGAGAGGATGTAAGGGAAAGCCTAGATAAATGTAACAGATACTTAAGTTGCTTAATTGAGCTTCTTAGACATCCTTTTTTCTGAAGAAAAAATATATATGTAACTATCTATAGAAATGTAATCTTTTGGGATTGGACTCTGAATGCTTTTTGGATGTAGAATTCTTTTTGAAGAAAATTCAAAGGTTTCTGTGGAAAGCAGGAGGGACTCAGAAATGTGCTGTTTTCAGCAGTGTCTTCCTGTAGTGAATAGATGGGAAGGAGCAGGAGCCGAGGCCACTGACAGTCTGATGACAGAGTACAGGCCAACTAGAAAAAGGGTCACTCTGAACATTTTCTCTTCATTCCTGCTCTTCCTTAACTGGTGTCATCATTCTCTCACTTTGCTTCAGTCTCCTCCATTTTCAGTGTGCTCAGTCTCAGTCTGAATGCAACTGAAAGGTATATTTATATATAAAATCATTTTACACTATTTTGTACTGTTTTATTCCATTTCTATAATGTGGTTTTCAGTACTGATCTTTGTTTTGTGGTGCTTAATATTTTCTATATTTTGACCATTTCTGTCAACTAGTATGATGCACAGTTATATTTTAGCCTGTTCACTCACAGGAAAAGTTATAATTTGTTTGTGTACTGTGCTAAGTTTTCAAACAGAACATCTCCATTCTTCAGTCTTATAAAACTTAGCTAAACTTTAGATGACCTCACTGATGAACAGATACATTTTTAAGTTCATTCAATATTTGGTTCATCTTGTAGGTGATCTGAGTTTTCTGTCTTGATTCCATAATGTAGAATTGCCCACTGCTCAAGCAGCCCAACAGAAGGCAATAAACACACATTTTAATCATTTAGAGTGTGTTTGTGCAACACACCATTTCAGTGTTCTGTGCATGTCCACATGTGTACATAAATACACAGGTCAGTGCTAATGATGCTGAGTCAGTTAAAGGTAATGCCTGCAAATTGATTATTTGTATTCTCACATGTAACATTTTGTTTATTTTAATTTGTTGTTTGCTTTTATTTTTTATTTTTTTTAATTTTTCACTCCTCTTCCACTGACTTATTCTGGCCTCCATGTGCTTAACTGGTGACACATTTCATCACCTTCTCATGTGCTTAACTCATGATACGTTTCAGGCTGATTTTCTAAGTTTTCCTTCAGATATGAAAAGTAAATAATATTTTGCAGGGCAATGCTACTTGAGACTGTTTTGCCTTCAGTGTCACCAAAACAGGTGTTTTTTCCCCACCCAGAATTCCTGTGGTTTTAATTTAACAGCATTATTAAATCTCAGTCATCACGGTGTTGAAGAAATCAATGGTTGGGAATGGGCTAATTCATGTCGTGCTGCTGGATACTGGGTATTTTTATGTATAGCCAGGCACTGCCAGAGATAGGAACCTTCCACCAGACTGACACTCAGAAAGCAGGTTGTCCTCACTGGTCAAACCAGAATAGAAGGGATAACAAGCTGCAGAAGTATCTGTATTTCAGTAGACCATCAAGTATTTTTACTTTATTAGTGTTCGGATATTTGGGGGGGGGCGGGGGAAGAAAGAGAGAAAAGCAAAATGAGCAACCCCCCAAAAACCCATCCTCATCTATTGCATGGTTGTACTCTGGAAGCTGATAATTATTGGCCAACTGAGCAGGGACTGGAGCAACAAGCTTTGGCTGAATCCTCTCCTGCAGTAGTCCCTGGTTTGCAGCATTTCCACCCTCCAGGGCCAGGGGACGTGTCCCAGCTCAGCCTGGTGTACACGTGCCTGCCTGATTATTGTGCTATAATTATATAGCTTTTCCTAATATTAATTAATAATGTAAGATATATTGGTATTGCATGGTAGAAGGAATATTTATAAATTGTGTAATTTTTCTTTATGTTAAGAGGTTTAACAGGTGACATTAAACTAATTGACAATTGTAAGTATAGAAATTTTTCAAGAACTAATAGAACATTAGCATTTCACTTCACGAGGAAATACATTTTTACTCATTATCTTGGGGCATTTATCAGGGTGCAATCTTACCTGCCTGATTCTTTAGAAAGCAGGGAGCCATTAGGAACAAAGTCATGTGTGCCATCTAGGACATTCCACAGGAGCCACCCCAGTAATGTAGAGTGAAACTAAGACTGGTATCTTGTCACTGATTTCCCCCCCTCCACTGAAATCAGTTAGATGGTACATCTTGTGCCATTGTTTGGGACTCCAGAAATAGGTTATAATGCTGCTTTTCAGTGGTATGAAGTTATGTGAACATTGGCCTCATGCTTACAACACAGAGCTAATTTTCATTTCTCATACATTTATCAAGAACTGTGAGAGAAGGACAGTTTTACAGTTAAGGTTACCTGGCCTGAATGAAAATAGAAATCAGTCCTCTTGTAAGTCTGTGGTCCAGACTCTGTCCTAGAGCATGTGTGTATCAAAATAAATCAGAAAACACTCCCTGAGCAAGCAGAATGTTGAAGAGGGAATGATAATAGCCAGGAATTTGGTTTCTAAGAAAAAATGTATGAAATATTAATGAACAAGGACCATATCCTCATGAAGATAACATTGCCTGGTTGGTCATCTATAATAGGAGCTATTTCCAACACAATGTCTTCTGAAGTACCTGGAGCATTGGCTAACTTTTCATGGATGAATATCGTTTTCCTTTAAGAAAAAATCCAAAGAGATTGGTTGGGGGATTTTTTTTGCCTGCCAATTGAAGGCAGTGGTGAAAATGGCTTTCAGGTTTATTCGTGTAACCAGACTTCCTGCAAGTCCATCCATGCCAGACACGATTCACAATTCCCAGGTGTAAGGTTGGACAGAAGAAGGGATTGGAAGAGGTTGGTACCCAGGGGTACAATAGTGTGACATGGGTGGAAAAGAAAAGATTCTCTGGCAGCTTCCCCAGAGAGAGCTTCCTAGTCATCGCCAGCCTTTGTAACACTACATTAAGTGCCTTACACAAGTTATTAGCCATACAGTACAGTAGCTATACTCTACTTTTATAAGCTGTTATTTAGTTCAGAAAAAGTAGTGTTCAATGGCAAACAACATCTAGCATAACCTGCTTTTCTGGTTTATTGCCTGTATGCATTGCTTTGGGAGTACATAATAAATACATAATTTCATAACTCTGTCTAAGTTACTACCAGCATTATTTGAGGAGATGAAACTGCTGTGAGCAGGTATGTTATTCTTTCTAATTTGTATAATTTTTCCCTGTGTCATAAATCACCACGGGTTATTTTATATCTACTACCCTCTAGCATTTAATAGAGATTCAGGAATATTACTGAGCGTCTGTTGGCATAATATTAAGCATTCAAATTTCTTTCAGTTCCTGTGAGTTAAAATACTGCCTGCAAATACTGTTTCCCCAGACTAACTGTACCTTCTGTGAGCCTCAAGCACTTCTGGGATGTTTACACATTAATTTAGAGAGCATCCTGTATACTTAAGAAGGAATCACATTCATTTAATTCAAATGTAAAATTCAGAACTCAAGCAATTATTATTTGGAATCTGGATTCAGTTAAAAGAGCAATAAAACTGGATGGAGGCTTGCAAATAAAAGGTTTAATGATCTTGCAGAGGATTAAATTGTAACCAGTGAAATCATAAAGCCATATTTTTAATTTTGCTTAAAGGTAAACTAAACAAAGAGTTTCAGTTACAAGGAGAGGAAAAAAAAGCTATATTCTATTTTTGCTGACACTGTCATCCATAAATAGTGTTGACTTCAGTGTATATGAAGAAATTGAGGTAACCTTGTAAGGGAGACCTTTAATCATCTGAGGCTTTAGCATGAAGTCAGTGTCCCTCTCTATGGCTGGATAAATAATGGCACTTTGGGTTACCCAGAGAAAATAAATGAGGCAGAAAACACTTTCTAGCTTCCCTGTCCTCCTTCTCAACAAAGTTGCCTCCGAAACCAACAACAAACCCAGGCACTCTGAAAACCAAAACTTTATATTTGAAATCTCCCATGATTTTTAATTGAAATAGTATTTCAATTTTATAGTTAAAGTTGTATTATAGCTAGATCTGTTTATGTTCAAAAGGAGAATTCTTCGCATTACAAAGCAAAGCATTCATGGCTAAAATTAAATGGAAACAATTTTTTTTTATTTTCTTTTTATCTGCGTCTGCAATTCTTCCTTAAAACCATCGTAAGGTTTGTGCTTTAAATATCAGCAAATCATACCATTTCCGAAATCCTGAACGTTGAATACATTTAACCTGTGACTGAGCTTTCCCTGGGATCCATAACTGTGTGGTTTGGGGCAGCACTGCTGTTGTTTGGGCAGAGCAGGTGCCTGAGCCTCTGCCCTTCCCTGTCCCCCAAAGCTGCCGAGGGTGGGGCTGCTGTGCTGAGCCTTCTGCATCCAGCTGCTGCTCACAGCACTGCCCTCAGCTTTGGCCCACCCAGAGAACCAGCCAGAGGGTCTTTCTGGTGCTCTCAGTGTCACAGAGAGCTCAACAGACACACCTTTAGTTACACTCCCAGTTGTGTCCTGACTTTGTTGTGAAAACCCAAGGAAGCAACTACTGGTTATTGTGGTTTGGCACGAGGGTACCCTGCTTTGTCATGTTGACAATCACAGTGACATCTCCTATTTTTTGAGTTCATTTAAAAAGTGGGGGACTTTTTGAGGCAGAATTTACATAACAATAAGCATGTGGTGAAAACAGGAGCCTGCAAATGTCACAGCTCACCATTACTTGGAAATGGTTTGCTTTCCCCCCACTTTTCTCCAGCTTGTATCTCCTGTCTTTCTTCACCCTTTCCCCTTTACATGAGCATTCTTTCCTGGCTGTCTGGATGAGTCTTCTTAGAGATTCTGTTTGTACTTTATTCACCCACAGGGTACCTCTGGATGCTGCAGGCTCTTCCTTTTGCCCAGTGTAGCCAGTATTGCCAGTGCCCCTGCAGCACTTGCCTCCTTGCTGTGCCAGAGGTCCTGCAGGATGCAGCCATGAGCTGGTGTCCAGCTGGGATGTGCTGCAGGGCAGGCTGAAGCCTTGAGGGGCTGCCAGTGGCTCGTGCAGGGACTTTGGCACTGAATGTTCTGCATCATTGCACACATTTGCAAAATCTCACTTGTTGCGGTTTACGTGGGAATCGGACATATTGGTGGAGGGCAAGGCACTTGCAAATTGGTCCAAAAGGGCTGCTCTGAACATTGTTAGGAAGATCTAGACCGTGTGGGAATTAGGCAAAGCATCACCAGCTGCTTGAGGGAGGGGATTGTTCTGCTCTGCTCTGCTCTGCACTGGAGTGGCCTCACCTGAGTATTGGGAGCAGGTTTGGGCACCACAATATAGGAAAGATATTGAGCCATTGGAGAGTGTCCAAAGGAGGGACACAGGGTTCAGACCCTTCCAGCAGGAAGACCAAGTTACAGTCTCTCCAGGCAAAACCCAACCATGTCAATGAGCAAAATGTGCTCAGAGCATCTTCAGATTAAGAGCAGGACAAACTCTTCAGAATAACTGAAACTATGTGGATTTCTGTCCCTGTACTGGCATAAAGGTGAAAGATAAGTGAGAATTTAGGTAAGAAACAGATCTTCTGTACAATGAATTAATTATTGATGTCTGGGGTAAGAATTATGCAAACAAGATCTCAAATTAGTGTTTCTGTGTCTGTACAAAAGCAGGAGTGTTAAGTTCCATATTCCAAGTGAATGACCTTGTTCCACAAGGCCAGTGAGGTGGTGTGGAGGCACAAAGACCTGGACAAACCTCCTGAGAGAAGCAGCCCATGGTGCTGTGTATGTCCCTTGGGGGCTTCCGTGGGCCGTGGGGACTGCACTGCAGTGGGGCGTGAGGTCAGAGCCCTGCTGTGTGATTGAGCAGTCACTGTGGAAGGGAGGGGGATTTATTTCCTTTGACATCTTTAAAAACTTGGAAATGCATGCTGATTTCAGCAGTGCTGCTCTGTTAAGGCCTCAGGCAATTACTTTTTAATCAGTTTTTGAAGAGCTCCTTTTTCACCATAAGAAACCTCTTTATGAATGTGGAAACGTGCAGGTTTCTCCAGGCAATAAAAATCTGTTAGAATCAGGAGTGAGGGGTGGGGGGGGGGAGCAGGGTAACAATTTTGGCTGTTCTGAGGAAACTTAATTTATAGAAATTTAATTTATAGAAACTGATAGGGATTCCTACAGTGATGCTCTAAGCAGAGAGAAATTTTCCCTGTGAGTCAAAGTCTGAGGTCAGTAAAAAGGGTGTACAAATTATCCCACCATTACAGATGACACGATCCCATGTAGTCCTGAGGGCACATGGATTCCCACATGGAATCCCAAACCAGTTCAGAATTTTATAATGTGTGTGTATATATATATATAAATACACAGGTAGGGTGTAGATTATAGACTTCTGTAAAATACAGCACTCTAACTCTGTTATGATAGAATGATAGCTCAAGATATTTGATGTATCAAGACCGAACTCCAAATAACCCCACATTTTGCTTTTCAATTAAAAACAAATTGTCTGCATTTTTCATACTAACACAGGGACTTTCCGTGCTGAAGGGGAGATTTAAAATGTTCCAGCTAAAAAATAAGATCTGTGAAGTCTCAAAAAACAAACATCTTCCGTTACTCAACAGGATACAGAATTTTCCTATTTAATATTAGAGCAGATTACATAAACATAAAAATCAATAAGCAACTTGTTAACCTGAGACACTTGGGGGGAAGCAGAATAGATAACCCACACACTCTGCTTAGAAACCCAGCAAATCCAAAGTACCCTGACCTAAGATGGGAAGAGCACTGAGAAAAGGTATCTTGTGTGGCTAAGGCCCTTTGATCTAACATTTTATCATATAGTGTATAGTAAATACTTTCATAAAAGGCAATTGTAAACAATATTTTTCAAAAATTAAATACTTTAATTTCCTGCTATATTAAGTTGTCAAAGTTAACAGACATTAAACTTGAGGGTATGTAGTTCATACTGTAGGTTTGCATTACCGTTTGTCATTAGGCTACATCAAACTTTGTGCTTAATTTGACTCACATTTTTATAATTATTGCCATTTCAATTGCTAATGGAGTGATATTTCCTCCTGGGGGAAAAGAAAAAAAGCTGTCTTTCCAAATTCTACCAGCTTAGGCTAACCAAATCTAAGATACAAAGCCAACAAAGCTGTCTAGTTTCTTTAATAACACATAGATTAGTTTAAAATGACATTGCTTGAATATGAATGAATAATTTGCTCGGATAAATATTTAAGTTTATTTCCTGTGCAGTGGGGAAAAGTGCATTTGCAGTCAGCTCTGCCTAAAGTGATGCAATCTGCAGGAATTGTACAGAACCAGATGGAATGTCAGAGTGATAAAGGAAAAAATAGGCAAAACAAAGCCCTCAACGTCCTGACTTGACATTGTACAAGATTAGAATAGTGTTGGCAGCTTAAACTTTAGCTTCAAAGATACTGAGACTCTGAGGCAGGAGATGCGATTTCAAAGGTTTCTCTTTTCCCAGCTGGTCTTCACCTGATGTGCAACCCCTGGTCCCTTCACTGTGAAATAGAGAAAAACTGCCCAGATCTCCTTTAGAAAGTATTCTGAAAGGTAAGCTGTGATGAAAAGAGCCTTATAAAACAGTAATATTTTGTTGCAAGTCATAGGTTAAATTCCATTTTCTCTTAGTGCTACCAGAAGTTGAAAGAACCATAAAAAAACCCAAAAACCGATAAAAAACAAACCACAGGAGAGACAAATAAGATGTCTTTAGTTGAGAAAAGGAGAGCAGGTCAGGGAAGGGAAGAGGAAAGACCTTTGGGTGCTGGGGATGAATTCTGCCCGCATAATGTTGGGTGTTGTGGAAACCTTGAGAAAAGTCTCTCTCTGTGGAGAAAATAATTAAAAATTGGTATAAGTGTGAGAAATGTCTGTACTTGGAGGATATTTTGGTGCCACTTCTTGCTAGTCCTTCAGGGATCACTCTGGTGGTCTGTTCTGAAGCACTTGGCCCTGGGCTGCTGTTCTTCTTCCACTGGTGCTTTCTCTTAAAAAGGCATAGGAATGAAGTTTATCCATTTTTAGTCAGCATTTATCCATTTGTGCTCTTCAATATCTGGGAATGAAGAGCTGAAATTATATTTGGATTTTGTTTTTTAATTTGGATTATTTTTAATTTATTTTTTGTTATTAGAACTTTACAAAATAGGAGGTTTGGTCAATTTTTTGTTTGTTATATCAGTGTTATGTCTATCTGCCATACACAGAACTCATATTTTACAAGAAATTGAGAGTCTGGAGTGTGTAATTCTATCAGAACCCTGTAGTAATGAAGGAACACAGTAGTGACAGGCACTTCAAGGATTAGTAACTTGAGTCTTTTTCCTCCCTGTGTCTGTTCTCTCTTTCTTGCTGCTTGAACTCTGATGGTCGTTATTAGAAGACTTTGAGGGGTGTGCTCTGCTTCTTTGGTGATAATTAAATTTGTTTTTAAAATGTAGCACTTCTCCAAATAGTGTTGAGAAACTTTATTAAATTAATAGTCCCGTGGGTACTGTTATGGTTGGGATTCCATGGCAGACTTTTGTTCTTTTGTCTCATTCCTCCCCCTCCAGTTTGGAATATTTATAGTAAACTGTTGGTTATTTTTGACACATATTTTGAAACTGAGGCTCATCCTCTCTGTCTTCTGTGCAAACTCTGGGCAAGGGGAATGGATTTCTTGCAGAGTGTGATCCTGCTCTCTCCTGTGGTATGCTTTGGCACGAGATTTCATCTCACATCTTCTCCTGTTCACCTTGTGACTTGAATAGAGATCATCAAAGGCATGGATTTGTTCAGGAACAATCCCTTCCTTTTCACTCAAACTGTGCTAAGCTAAGGGGCAGCTAAAAGTTAGCAAAGGCTTAACCAGACTGTGTGCAGCACTGTCTGCAGGTCTTACAGGCTGCTGAGAGCCCCCTGGGGCTGTCCTCAGAGCCTGGCAACCAGCCCGGGTATTCTCAGGCCAGTGTTGGCAGCTTCAGCATTTGATTTAAGGGCATATATACATATATTGAAAAGTATCAACACACTTTAGTGGGACAATCTATATCATTTCATTTTCAGGGTTGTAGTCAGCATATAATTTTTTCCTGTGCCTCTCTTGTCTGTTCTAATAGGAATAAAATTACCATGTTAAAAGATAGAAGAAAAAAAAAAAAAAAAGAGTTTGATCTTCCTTTTTTTCTTTTTTTCTCTCTTTTTTTTTTCTTTTTTTGTCCCTACACTAATTTGCATTTTGGCTTTTCATTTGTTTAGGGTGTTGCTTGAATTACCACTTTCAGCCAGCTTTACGTGACATGACATTTCCTGAGATGAGAGTAAAGCCAACAGTTTAGAATCAAACCCTGAATACTGCCAAGCAGCATTTGAAGAACATTTGTACAATTCCTAATACTGTTTGCTTGACTACACTTTTCAGGCCTTCTGGGGATGTGCCTCTCATTGTTTTAGCTGAGACTCTTTGTGCTTCCCAATTCTTGGCACCAGTCAGCATTTTAGAGGAGAAGAGAGGATTTTCCTGATACCTGCTCAAGCCAATCCCATTTCACACTCAAGCCAGCAGTATTAGGTGCTCCTCACAGTCCCTGGATCTCTTTGGAAAAAAGTATGATGAACAATAAAATAAATAGAAATATAATAAAAATAAATATGCCACTTTAAAAATATCAAATGGGCTGGAATATGGAAAATATGCAATTAGGTTGGATGAACACTCATTTACATGGAGGAGGTAATCCACCTTCCTGTCAGGCACTGGATATTACATATAACTACATAAATATAAATAACTACATAAATATATACATAAATAACTACATATATATATAAACTATACATATATATAACTACTCTACATAGTTACAGAACTATGACTAGAGCTTGCTTCTCTTTGTGTACAATAATTAATGTATTAGGCTCTAAGACACTGACAAAAAAAAAAAGTAATTTCAAGCTGTAATGATTTCTAGGAATTTACAAAATAAAACCAAAACCAGAAAAATCCAACAATCCAAAGCCAAAGAACCCCAGCTAAAATGTTCTTTTTACTTCCCTTGCTAATTCCTGTGGAAATATTACTGTCATGGGGACTCCAACAGGCTTTTCCACCTTGTGATGCTTTGAAAAGAGGCATTCTGTTGCATGAGATCTGACCTCTTGAAGCAAATAAAGAAGTTCTTTATTAGAAGGAATAGATTTCAAGGACTTAGAGTCTTATTTTCAGCTTCTAACTTTGCTATCATTACTGCTCAAAACTGCCAGATTGGCAGGAGATAAACACAGATTGATTAGTTTTGCAGTGAATATTTATTGAAACTGGGAGTGACTAGATCCTCTTTGCAAGAAATGGATGCACATTAAACACTCAACACTTCTACAGGTGGAATTCTGAGCCAAACTTATTCAGCTGGCTGGGAGTGGATTTAAAGCTAAGTTTTATTAGGAAAACTGACACTTTGGAGTTCAGCAGGTGCAGGATTCCCAGGGATTGTTCCTGAACAAATCCATGTGTTTGATGATCTATATTCAGTATTAAGCTTGTGCTGATCAACAGCAGGACTGGAGATAAATTGCAGAGATGGGAGAACAAATGGGAATCATACCAGTTGAGTTGTACCCACATCTCATTCAGAACTGCAGAGGGGAGGCACTATTTTCTCATGTTTAATTACTCCGTTCTCTGAAGTAAATACCATTTAATTGGGTGCCATTTGGACTGTCCTGCATGCAGTTTTTCTGTTTGCAGAGTGAATAGATCCTGTGCCTAGTGGTTGTAGATGATTGTGCTCACACCAGGTCCACCCCAGCTCATGCTGTGACCACCTGCTGATCAGCCCAAGTGATTTGTGAAGTAACACAAAAACGTCCAAAATTCCCAATACAGGAAAGATCAATGCATCATCATTGGTCTGCTTCCAAATTATTCTCAGAAATGCACTACACTCACAAATTTCTGGGTCTTTCAACACAATTCAGACCTTACTCATCATCCTGGCACTAACATAGAAACCAGAAGAGAATGCAGCAGTTTGAAAAGGCTACGTGGGATTGACCATACTGGGAATAACAAAATGCTGATTATAAGCATATTTATGACACAGCAGTAGATAAAACAATGATGATAAAGCAGTATACTCCTGGCTTTGGAATCTAAGAGAGGTGGCTGGTTTTGAAATGTTTTGTCTCTTTCTTTGAGAATAGTGGGTTTTTATATCACAGGCATTTCCCCCCTCTTTTTATTCAGAACCAGAATTGAGATAAAAGTGACTCAGCTTAAAAATTAATTTTCAAAGGCACATACAAAATGAGCAACAAAAGGCAAGACAAGCAATGAATGCCATATCATAGTGTTAAAACACTGAGGTGGTTTCTGTCATATTTCTGTTCTCTTTCCTTTTTATAAATATTTAAGAAAAGTGAGTCAACTGAGTTCCACCTATGTTTTTATTGTTATCCTACTTTTGCTTACTTTTGATTGCATTATGCATGTGCAACTTTTCAGGTGGAATAGAAGCTGATGAAAAAGAAAAGAAAAAAAAAGGGGGGAAAAAGGAAATTAAAGCAAATCTGAGTGAGGAAGGAAAATAGTTGGCAAGTGGTGTCTCTGAGCCCAAAGCGCAGGTTTCCCAAAGCTGCTGGTAAGAATGGCACTGGCTCCCCGTGCTTTGGGGCCATATTCTGCTGTTGCCATCCGCTCAAAAATGTGCACAGAGTTTTGTTTCAGGTTCTCTATCTGAAGAGCTTCAAAATCTTGAGCAGCCACTGTGACTTGAGGCTTTCAATCCAGGTCTTAACAAATGATGCTGCCTATCTGGTAAAAACATTTGCCAAACCTGAGATGAGATTCTTCATTTCATTTCAAACAAACAGATTTCAGTGGATGCTTCTAAGCGTCCTCTTATCTCTATTTCCTAGGAGATGTCTGGAAAGCTTAAGGAACTCTCATAGTCACAGAGGCAAATAAGTCAAAATTTTGTTTTAACTGCTCAAAATTGGATTTACTAATTCCTGAAATTCTACAGGTAAACAGAATTACACCACTCAGAGCGACATAAAGAAATGTGCCAGTACTTATGCTGCTGTTCAAAATCTGTCTGCTGGCTCTGTGTGTCTCTGGAAGTCAGAAATTGGTTTCATTTCTGTGGCACATCCTTCTTGCCTGTCTGGGCACTGCCAGGTGGAGGAAGAGCTGTGATTGCCCACCAGGACCCTCCTGCAGTCAGCAGGTTGTTCTGGAGAGCTGCTGGATCCTCCAGCTCCTGCTGCCCTGGCAGGAATCTGAGATGTGCATGCAGGGGTGTCAGTGCTCTGTGCCACCCCCTAGTCTGCAGCTGGAATTGGGGGGGTTTGCTGCTTATTTGGAGAGGGACAAAGAACAACAATCTCAGCGGTCAGAGGTTTTGTCTGCTCTTGTTGTATGTATAGATGTCAAAGAGAGAAAAAGCTCCTTTAATCATAGCCTGTCAGTTTAAATGTAGGGCTTTTTATGTCCCGTTTTTCTGGGAAAATACATATAGTACTTCATCACACAATCATGTAAGTACCACCCAGGAAAACCTGCAGAAAACTGTTGCCATAGTCTGGATTTTGAGCAAATAGCCTAAGCAAGACATTTTCATTTTCAAAAGTCAAACCTGCCATTATATTTATGGCATTGTTTGGATTCTATTTTTTCTTTTTGAACATCTCCATCTAGAGTTTACAAAGAAAATAGACCTGCTGTAATGTGAACCCCAAAGGAAAGATAGGCTGCCTCTGTAATATACTGAAATGTCAGGAAATCATTTATTGAGCCACTGGTGCCTTTCGTGGCTGGTTATAATTTGCTTTGCTGTCTGATAATGTGTGTGTTTGTAGATCAATTATCTCAAGAGCTCTTTGGAGCCATAAGGTCATCTTTGGCAGATTTGTCAGGTCCTTCTGTTCAGAGATGCCAAGTAGCACATTTTTCTTCCAGAACTTAATAGATCATCTCTCAGAGTAAGTGCAGAAGGAGCCTATCTGGTGGGAGCAGCACTCCCAGTGCTGTGGCTTTGCCATGCCTTTGATGGATTTCGATATGTATGGATATATAATGAACAAATTGTAGGAGGGAGCTTTGCCTGAGGAAAGTTGCGTCTTTCAGATTGGTGATTGTTAATTCACTTGTGTGGACATTTATTCAAGGATCAGGAATTCCATGTTGCCTGCATGCAGGGGCACAGGAGAGGAGCCTTGTGGTGCCAGCAGAGTTGTGGTCCAGGACTGAACAGACCCTCTGGGAAGGAGTGCAGTCCTCAGTGCTGGGCACAGGGCTCGTGGACATCAGCACTGCTTGCTTTTGTCTCGGGACTGTAGCATCTAATGTGGTTTTACTGGGAGTTAAAGAGCTGGAAGGAAGGACAGGAAATGAATTCACAGTATGTTAAACAGATGAAATTATTTCATTCAAAATCAAATAGCAATAATAATTTAATAGCACCTTTGCTAGAAAGTTTTAAGGCACTTTGCAAACATTAATTGTGAGAGAGAAGGACAAAAGTGCAAAGGGATAGTTAAATTATATGTGATTAACTTAGGTAGAGAAAGCTAAAGCAATATGATAATATTTCATCTTGACAGCAGAATTTCTGCTGAGAACAGTCGCAAAAATCAGCTCTGGTTTGCCCAAGTTTTGCACTAATCTGTCCATTTCCATAAGGGGGCAGTGGGTTCTTCTGACGAGTCTGATGTTGTGGGACTGATGCTCTGGCAGGTTGATCCTGGCCCAGAGGTGGTCTGGAACCTGCAAGCCATTTCACATCCTCTCTTTAAGGTGATCCATTTAAGGTGATTCCATTTTTCTTTCAGCACTGGAAGGGCATGGGTAGATAATTATTGTTGATATATTGGAGAGATATATATTTCATTTTCTTTTTTTCTTTATTGGTTTTGTTTTGTTTTATTTGGTTTGGTTGGTTGGTTTTTGTTTCTCCTGCCTTTCTGAATCTGAGGCTGTTTAAGAATGTGATTTGCAGCTGTAAGGAAAGGGTTCTTTGCACTTGCCCTGTTCTGCACACGAGCCTCAGACTGGGGTGGCCACGACTGGAACCCAGCTGTGACATTGGGCAACCAACAATGAGAGACTGATGGTGCAAAGAAAGAGCAAGCAAAGAAAATCCTAATTAATGAGATCATTAGGGCTCTCCCTTGTGAAGAGGAAGCTGTGTGTTTTGCCTTGCTGTAAATAATATTTATACACTTTAACCATGAACTTGAGGACAAGGGAAGGAAAAGTATGGTAAAATCAATCGATAGTTAAATTATATGTTTGCCACCTCTGATGTTCTGGTTCAGTGGGAGCTTTACTTGTGAAGTTCTTTTCCATTACCTGCTTGAAATTAAAACTTGAACTCTTTCTGGAGTGTATATGTAAATTAAAAAAGATAAAGAAAAGAAGAATTTGTGGGGAAAAAAAAAGATTATGTAATAGTCATTCCTATAATCTGAAATCATACAGAGCATATGAATAGAATTTACCTGGTGCATAATTGCAGATTGGATTAGTTTCTTGAGGTTTTGGGGTTTTTTTATTTCTGAGAGATGTTAGATCCAGGTCTTCTAAATATCCTCAGGAGAGGGGAGAGGCAGAACCAGGAGAGAAAACACGTTTCTGGTTGTAGCCAGTGAACTTTGGAGCTGCCGTTTCAGCCCTTCCACATCAGGTCAGTGTGGATTTATGGAGGCCACTGAGGGGAAAGCAGT
This sequence comes from Formicarius rufipectus, assembly GCA_013399695.1. Classification (NCBI taxonomy): domain Eukaryota; kingdom Metazoa; phylum Chordata; class Aves; order Passeriformes; family Formicariidae; genus Formicarius; species Formicarius rufipectus. The sequence goes on along the minus strand of VXAU01001195.1, from coordinate 235,533 downwards.
GTCTTGGTTTGGATCTTTGAAGCCCTATGCAGCCAGCAGCTAATTTGCTTTGAGGTCCCTTGGAGGCTTGAATTTAATTTATCAAGAGCAAATTAATATGAAATAGCAAAACGACTATTAAGGTGGAAGGAAAAATAAATTATTGAAACATACCAACAGAGGAAAATAAAGCAGATAAATTCTGAAGTTTGTGGGATGTTTCTCACTTTAATTACATGAATCATAATTGCTATTAGACTGGTGGTGGGACAGCATTTTCTATTTTGTTGTAGCAGGTAAGTTTAGAGAATGGACATATGTGGAAATAAGGTCATGCAATGCAAACTACGTCCTACAAAGTGGCTTTCTCTGTAGAACTAATAGCTAAATGTACCTAAGGAAAGATTTTCAATGTGTGTCTGTAAGTTTTATAGTAATACAAGTAATATATATATATTTAATTCTGGTTTCTTATGTTTTCTCATTAAACCTTTGATTATGTGTGCAAGCCATTTATGTAAGTTTTCCATGGATTTCTGAGTGCTGGGAGTTCACACTTGGAAGGAATCAGTGCTGTCACTCTGAGCAGTATTTTTTCTGTAACACTTGTTGGTCTGAACATGGAGCAGAGGAAATGTGTGGAAGTTTTGATGAGGGCACTTAGCTCGGGTCTTGGGAACAGAAATGTTTGCACTGACACACTTTTTGGTGTCTTATGTATGAGGCTTACAAGCTTGAGCTGTTAAATAAGACAACCTGACTGCATCAAAGATTAGAGTTTTACTTTAATTCTTCTTTGTCTAAGGGTTGCATTTCTATTCAGGAATGGCAGAAAAGGCTCTCTCAATGTTTACATTCCTGCCTCTTTATATCCCACTGTGTAGCAATTTCAAAGTACAAGAAAGAACTATCTTAACACACAATTATGCACATTTCTAAAACTAATACCCTCCATCCAAACTATCCAACAACCCACAGCTACAGCTAAGGATCAACCAGGATATAATTTGCATTTTTTGTAAATTCACATAGCACTTATCTATCCTCATTTCAGCTTTATTAATAGAGCTCTTCACGTGTATCATTCCATGGACTACCAGCAGGTTGCTCTCTCAGGTCACTGTTGGCCAAGGTCATACTGCAGATCCATCTTGTCACTGAAGCCTCTGTTTTGGAAGCTGCTCCTGACCTCTCAGTCTGAGAACCTGCCTGGATTCCAACAAAGTCCTAAGCCCCAAGTTGTCCTGGATAGGGCTGCCTTTGCTCCTGAAACAAAGAAACCTCATTAGAGGTGGTGTGTCATGGCAAATTAAGTCCATAGTTCAGCGGCTCCCTGCTTGTCCCCTTTAATGTCACCCAGTCTGTGCCAGAGAAAATCTGTGCCTAAAGTGACGGAGATTAATTCTGCCTGAGAAGGGAACAAGCACAGGAGAAGTGTGGGTTTCTCCATGAAGAGGAGGGAAATTTAAATTGGATGTTAAGTCAAAGTCGCAGAATAAAGGCTCTTTGGGATCCTATTTACAAGGGTTGGGAACCAAGGCTTTAGGAGGAACGGCCACCCTGAGCACATGAAAGCAACAATGAGTTCACCAGGCAAATGTATTTTCCATTGGGCTTTTTGGTTGAACCTTTGCTTTTTTTTCAGTGTAGATATTCTAGATTGCCAGTCCACATATGTGATAAGAAGGCTCAGCTTTAAAAAACAAACAAACAAAACAACAAAAACAAACAACCCCCAAACCAAAACAAGAAACAAAATAAAAACCAAAAAAACAAACAAACAAAACAACAAAAACAAACCCCAAACCAAAACAAACAAGAAACAAAACAAACAAAACTCAACAAAACAGAACAAAACAACCCTGCAAACATTTTTAATAAGAAAAACTTAATTTTTGAGTTCCTTGTGACTTTTTTGGAGTATTTGTTCATTTTTCCTTCTTACAGTTTCTTTTGTTTTGAACTTCCATCTTATACCTTGACATTTTCTGCTCATGGAAAGTGTTGCCTTGGAAAATCACTGAACATTTTGTAGTTTAGTATTGAAATAGGAATCAGATATTTTTAGACTGAAATAGCAAAATGGTGTTGTACTGAGTCACATTTGAGTTATGGTTTTTGTTTTCTCTTTCTGAGTGTGTAATGGGCCATCATCCCTGCTTCTTTGTGCTGTCACTTGTATAACATCCACCTCAAAGAGCAAATCAATACACATGCATTTATTTTAAAAATAAATAATAAAGCATGTAGTTAATTAAAGTTATATGACATTTTAATGCCACTCACATTGTTTTATCAGAATTAATATTTTTGCCCTCTTTATCATTCTTGCTGGGGACTTTATTTATATAACAAGAAAAGTGTTGCTTGTTGCTTTTCCTCATGCTGCTCATGAATTCAGTAGGGATCAGCTCCCACCAGCAAAGCTGCATATTTCTGCTATTGATTTGGGAGGGAGGGAAGCTGAGGCCTCTTTGTGTTGAGCTGTAAAATGAATAAATAATGCCTGGGGCCCAGAAAGGTTCTCAGCCCAAGGAGCAGGAGCAGCTTCCCAGGCAGAGGTCTCAGAGATAACAATGGATCTGCAGGATGACCTTGGCCACCAGTGACCTGAGAGGAGAACCTGCTGATGTTCCGTGGCATGATACATGGGAAGGGTTCTATTAATAAAGTTCAAATTAAGAGAGATAAGCGCTGTGTGAATTCACAAAATTTGTAAAATATATCTTGGTTGATCCTTAGCTGTAGCTGTGTGTTGTTGGATAGTTTGGATGGAGTGTATTAGTTTTAGAAATGTGCATAACTGTGTGTTAAGACACTCCTTTCTTGTACTTTGAAATCCCTACACATTGGAACATAAAGAGGCAAGAATGTAAACGTGGAGTCTTTTCTGCCATTCCTGAATAGAAATGTAACAAAGAAGAATTAAAGTAAAACTCTCGTTTTTGTTTTTGATGCAGTCAGGCTGTCTTATTTAACAGCTCAGGCTTGTAAGCCTCATACAGAAGACACCAGAAAGTGTGTCAGTGCAAACAGTTGTCATTAACAGTGCCCTGCTCTGTGTCCTCTGGGATTTGCCCTCTGAATTCTGAAGGCAGAATTTAGTTGATATAGAGTTTAAAAATCTGAGCTTCAAAGACACAATTGTGCAGTATTCAGCAGGCATTATAGAATAGATTGAAGCTGGAGGAACATTTGGCTGCACTGGAAATTTGTATTTTAAGTAATTTTTGAATCACGAGAGAATGTGTCAGCACTGGCACCCAGTGAGTGGTGGAAAGGTGCATAAGATAAATGTGAGAGCACTGATATGCCCCAGGCTGCTTGTATGAGCAAGGGTTAGATATCCCCAGGACTGCCAGATCTTTAGGATCTCAGTGTGTTGTAACCCAAAAGCTGTATAACTTCCATCCTGCTGGACTGCAGTGGATTCATCCTTGGTAATTAATCCCTGTTGTGGCTTTGGAGGACGGGCAGGAGAATGAATAACAGCCCTGTTAGTCCAGGGTGTCACTACACAATAAACAGGAGGGAGGCAGGTTCCCTTTGTGGGGCAGCAATAGCCAAATATTTACATTTTCTGCAGCAAAGCATAACTTTGAGGAGTCATCTTCTCAGTGTGAGGACTGAGGTTAGAAACTTGGTCTTTTCAGTATAATTGAGAGATTACCACTGATGTAAAAAATTGAGGGTAATCACCTTCACCTTTCCTGTTCTATTTTTAAAATATTTTGGTTTAAGTATGTTCATTTTCAGGGCCTGCAGGTTGCAAAGAGTGATTCCTATGGCAAGTTGACAGGCTGGAGAGCAGACAGGAACTGCAGTGAAACTCTGCAGGCTCCTCAAATGAGAAAAAAGAGTGCTTTGAGTTTTAGATTTATCTCTGCTGATGAAGCATTGATGGAAAAGAAACAATGGGAAAATTGCCAATAGAACTTCAGGTACTGGTAGAGGTAAACTAAATTTGATATGAAAAGCACTACAAACAAAAATATAAATCACAGGGGTAGGAAGGAACCAAATTAACACTACACAAATGTATTTCATGCCTCCTCTCCTTTGAACTGTTATCTTCCAGCTGCACAGTGTCCTGTATTACAATTTTGCTCTTCTGTGGAACTTTCTGCTGCTTCGTGTCTGGCCCCACATAGGGGAGCAACGGGGGGTTGTCTTTTTTTGTCCCCTGGGCTTTCAGGTGGGACTCCTGCAAACCCTTCTATGAGCTGTCTGGAGTCACTCCGAGGATGGGGTGTGTGGAACCCCTTCGGTGAGGAGAAAAAGAGCCTTCTAGTTTCTGCTTTCAGTTCATGGGATCTGGTGAGGCTGGTGCTGACAGTGTCCAAAACCCCAGGTGTGAGTTGCACTAGAAATCTGAGGCAGCCTTTGAGGCTTGCAAAGACATCAGCTTCTCTCAGGGTGAGCAGGGAGGCTGAAAGTGCTGCCAGGACGTGGGGGCTCTGCAGGAACCTCCGGAGTCAGAGAGAAATACAGCCCATATTTCTGGAGAAGAGGAGCCTCAGGGGGGACCTCCTCACTCTCCACAACCCCCTGACAGGAGGGTGTGCCCAGGTTGGGTCGGGCTCCTCTGCCAGGGAACTGCAGTAGGACAGGAGGGCAGGGCTGGAGCTGTGCCAGGGGAGGCTCAGAGGGGACATCAGGAAGAAATTCTTTATAGAGAGGGTGATCAGGCACCGGAATGTGCTGCCCAGGGAGGGTGGATTCACCACCCCTGGCTGAGGGGACTGAGATGAGACTGGAGGTGGCATCAGTGCCACGGGCTGGGACCCACAGTGGGGTTGGATCAAGGGTTGGACTTGATGATCTCAGAGGTCTCTGGCTTTTATCTACTCTAAATCTGTTCTGTTCCACTCTGAAGCCATTCCCCTTCCTTCATGCCCTTGTAAAAGGTCCATCCATCTCTTTTGTAGGCTCCCTTTAGGCACTGGGAGGTTGCTGTGTTACCCTGGCACCTTCTCTTCCCCGACCCAGCTCTCAGTGTCTGTCTTCATCAGAGAGGTGTTCCAGCCCTCTGCTGAGCTTGCTCCAACAGGTCCATGTCCTTCTTGAGTTGAGTGGATGCAGCATTCCAGGTGGGATCATGAGAGTGGAGTAAAGGGACAGTGTACAAACACCACACAAGTGTTTTCTTTCACAGCAAACACTTTTAAGTTTCTCTTATTTTTGAAAGTCCTGAATAACCACAGAAACAAGGGAGACTTCCTCTGCCACCCCAGGGTTAATAAATTCATCTATAAATCCATGTTGCCTTCCACCTACCACCTCCTTGTCCCTGCTGTGTTTGGAAGTGGTGTCTGGAAGGGTGAGTGGCTCCATCCCCTTGCCCCTGGCTGACGTGCTGGTGGCTGCTCGGGTGTGCCTGCCCACACTCACCAGACTCACCCAGGCTGGGCCACTGAAGCAGAAGTGTTGGGGCTTTGCATTCTGTCCATAAAGTCCTATGTCCTCTAAGATGACTATGCCTCCTCACATTTCTGACCTACATCTGTCACTGTTTGAATAATAAATTCCATTTCAGTGGTTGCTCCTGAGCAAAAAGTACCTGTAAAGGAAATCTTGTCTCCCAAATTAATTGATTTCCACATTTTAATCATATGCACATTTTACTAACCACTCCTCCACACACAGAGTTATTTTAAACTGGGAGGGTTCCACAAAGTTTGAAGGAAGGTCTTTTGGACTAAGTGTAAAATCCAGACAAAAGTCAGTGTGATTTTTATTCTGATTTCACAAACTAATGGCTTTTTTTTAAATAAAAAGTGATCTCCTTGTCCCCTTTTCTATATGAACTATTGGGGGGAAAAAAATCATAGAAAATATAAATATAACTATCACTGGAATACAAAGATCTGATAGCACTGGGTCAGTCTTGTGGTGCGTGGAAAACTTTTGCAGTGCCAGGTAATTATTTGGAGCGGTTTTTAATTGCAATTGTTAAACAAGTTGAAGTGTTGTCTGCATTCAGCTGTGAGACAAGAGAAATCCTCTTTCCTTCAGCCTTCCCACAGATACACTCAACAGCAATGAGAAATAATTCAGTTAAACACAGTGCAATACAGTATAGTTGAATTAAAAATTACGAAAACTGATTCAAAGTGGAACAAAAGGACCTCATTCAGGGCAGACCAGTGAGGAGACATCCTTCTTTCTGTTTAACCTGGTTGTTGTGAGATAATACATGCCTGCATTCCAAAAGGAGCAGGGGACAAGCAGATACATTTTGTTCCTTTCTTAGTAGGATATACAGGGAAAAAAATGAAAGTAGTAGCTTAAAGTTTGTTTGCAAAAGACTTGGAAAACCAGTAAATGAAACTTCAGGTTCTCGTTTTCTTTCTGAACACTGTGATGGTTGCAAAGCACCAGAGCTGAGGAGCTGGATCTCTGAGACAGCAGATAATGCTCTTGGCTAAGCAGCCACTTGGAAGGGGTGGGGAAATCAGTGCGAGGCAGTTCTTGCCCCTCTCTGTTTTATGGCCACACACGGTGGTTCTTAGGTTCTGGGTTTCCATTCCGAGACTCCTCAGCAGGATTCGGGCTTCTCTTTGGGGTTTTGGTGTGGGGCTTTTTGTCTTCTAGGCAATGTTAGACTGAGAATATGCAAGGCAGAAAGAGCTTCCGCCCCTGCCGAGGCAGAGGCTGTGTCAGAGCCCCTCTGCTCAGGGGTTGGGGTCCCTGTGCCCGGGTGTGTGTCTCTGTGCCCGGGGGTGGGGTCCCTGTGCCCAGGTGTGTGTCCCTGTGCCCGGGTGTGTGTCCCTGTACCCAGGTGTGTGTCCCTGTGCCCGGGTGTGTGTCCCTGTACCCAGGTGTGTGTTCCTGTACCCAGGTGTGTGTCCCTGTACCCAGGTGTGTGTCTCTGTGCCCGGGGGTGTGTCCCTGTGCCCAGGTGTGTGTCCCTGTGCCCGGGTGTGTCCGTGCCGCTGCTGTGGGCACAGTGATTGCAATCAGACACACCTGGGCAGAGCTCAGCCCTCCCTCAGACGGGCGCTCCCCCTGAGGGGAAGGTGGCAGGGACAGGGCTGTGCCCTCGAGTTTGTCTCTCTGGGAAGAACCCAAATGTGGGGTGCTGAGCTGTTCTGGGCTGCAGCCGGAAGAGCAGAGGGCAAGCAGAGCACAGGTATTTGGAGCTTGAGGTCGGAGTGGCTGAAAGTTTCTGAGTGTTTTGGCACCTGGGTGTTGCTCCTTGGGCAGGAGTTCAGGGCCCTCACTCGGGAAGGGAACGCAAACCAAAACTGTGGTATTCATAATTTTAAGGATTTCTCTTTTTTTTGTAACTTTGAGTGTGCAAAGGGCGTTGATACCTTTTGTTCCATCCCAGTCTGGGGGTAGTAGTTTGGACATGTAAGGGTTTAAACGTTTCAGACTTGACTCTTGTGGTTGTACGTGTATTTAAGAGCACAGAGTCGCCGCACCGTGTCGTGTTTGCCTCTGTGGTGCCGGGAGAGGTGCCGAGGGTGGGGGGCTGAGGGCAGGCTGTGCCCTTCCCCTGCCCCTGGAGGGGAGTTGCTGCTGGCTCTGCTGGCAGCAGCCAAGTGGAGCTACAAAAAACAGGGTTATTAGAAGGAAATGAGGGCTACAAAGAAGCACTGCAGTGAGCAAGGGTGTGGGGAGGGTGGTTCCAAACTTGTGCTCCGCTCACTTCTAGGCTCTGATACCCCACTTTAGTGAGTTGCCCTCCCTGAGAGGATGAATTGCAGAAGATTATGAATAAATAGAAGAGGGTTAGTGCATGTGTTGATTTAACAGTGAGAAAGGTTTGTGAGGGAAGAGCTGAGTGGTGTTTGGGTAACAGGTGTGAGAGGCCACGGTGCCTTTGTCTTCAACGAGGGACCTTTGGCCTCTGAAAGGGTGTGATAAATTCATATTTGCAGAGTTTGCTTTGTGAGGAAAACAAACCTTCTGGCCCAGTGGCTGCAGAGACAACAGTCCAAATGTTGAGCTCAGGTGGACTCATGAATTCCTTGACTTTGTTAGTGGCTTCATATGAGCGTGGGGGTTTTTGTCACTCTGCGGGAGCTTTGCTAAAGGGTGAATGTGAAGGCTTCTCGGTGGCAGGGAATGTTCAGTGGCTCTGGGCTGAAGGATGGGAAACAAAAGAACAGGGAGTGTTGAGAGTTAAGGTTGGAAAGAGAATTGTAGGAGTAAGATCATCATGCCTCATGTTCACACCTGTGTTGTAGTTTGGAGTTGATGAGGAGAATGATTTGGGGCTGTGTCTCATTTGGGGGGAAAAAAATCCTCATTTGGGGGATGAACTGCTGTGTTTTGAAATAGGAGATTTGGTCTTTGGTCTTTGTTAGTGTTGAGGAATGTCATTAACTTAGCAGGAAAATGCTGAAAAATTAATTAAACTAATGCTAGGAAATGTGCAAAACATTGGATGTTGCTTTTGAAGTAATGACCATTGTTCATGAGTAAAAGGATAATTCATTTATCTGTTACAACTCTTGTTATAAGCATTAAACATGAAATTACTGAACTGAAGAAGCATAGCTTTTTACTTGACTGAGGTATAGTAAAAATAAAATCAGGGGAGTTTTTTGAGGGCTTTTATTAAACAGAATCTGCCAAATTAAATGTGGTTTGAGTTACTTTAGGATCTGTCACCTTTTTTTTTTTTTTTATCTCTGGCTGTAAGAAAAAAAATACCTGTAGCCTGGTGAGCCTTTTGGAATAAATATTCATCTCCCTCCCATGAGGTTAGAATGAGATGTGTGAATGTTAAATTGACTTTCCTAATAAATGTAATCTTGAAAAAGTGTTACAGAGCAGTTAAGGAAAAACCAAACAAAAAAACCCACTAGTTACTGTTAAACTTAACCTATTCAAAGAGTTGTTGATACAGTCAGAGTTTGTTGCTGTGGTCTAGTTGTTGGGTTTTTCTGTATTTTTGTTTGTCTTTATTTTAAAATAACAAACAAAGAGAAAAACAAAACTAAAAACCCAAACCCCAAGTACCCACATTGTTATTTTAATACCTGGATCTGTTTCTGCAAGATGGCAGTGAATATTTAGGTCAATGAAAGGGGCTGCTCAGGGAGGTGGTGGAGGCACCATCCCCAGAGGTGTCCAGGAAGCTGCTGGATGTGGCACTCGGTGCTCTGCTCCGGTTGACAAGATGGACATCAGTCAAAAGTGGGACCTGATGATTTTGGAGGCTTTCTCAAACTTAATGATTCTGAAATTCTTCCTCATGCATCTCACTTTTTTGGGCATTGGTCATAAAATTGATGTGCATTAAATTTGGACCAGCAGTGACACAGTCAATAATTTGATCATCTTTAGGCCTGTAAGGGGAGTGGGTGACTCTCTGTGACAAGACATGAAAAGATTAAAATGCTTAATTGTTGCCAATGACTTTTTGCACAGACACAGGGGGGTTTTTTTGTCTTTGTCAAATGTAATGACTCCAGAGCAGAACTTGGGTAGCTCTTGGACTGCCAGAAAATGAAAATAGCAAATTCCAAATCATCCAAGCTGTCATCAGGTCTGAAAAGCTTTTAAAGCAAGCAAATTTGAATATTTTGGTCTAAAACAGTTCTGCCAAAAAGACTTTCAACAGCTGATCTCAGAAGCACCTTCCTACTTGCCCTCACTTCCCCACTCTTCTGTGGTTTTGCTTCTCAGTTGGGTTGAGTTGAGCTTCTTCCTAAGAGTCAACAGGAATGGACTAAATTTGGGTCAACTGCTCTGCTTGAGTTGTTCAGGTGACTTTGCATCTTGTTTTCACTTTGGGCCTTAATACAATTTCCTCTGTGTTTTTTGTTTGGTTAGTTGGGGTTTGTTTGTTTGGCTTATTTTGTTTTGTTTTGGGGTTTTTGTTTTTTGTCTCTTCCATTGCATCTTCTTTTTAACAGGAATCTGTTCCTTGACCCCTCTCCTCCTTCTCCACAGTTGTTCTTCAGCAGAGGAAAAGGAAAATTGTCCCTGCTGGCTGCCTGCTCTAGGTTTTATAGTGACTTTTAGAAGTACCCGCTGCTATTGAGGTATATTCTGCAGCTGACCTTCTTTTTTTCTTTTTTTTGGTGGTGTCCTTATTCTTTTAATTTAGTATATCTAAAGAAACTTGGTGTAGTTAACATATAATCCATTTGTACATGCACATAAACACCTTTAGCTTCTCTGTTCCCTGCTGGAGGCAGTTTGAGGCCCTTGAAATGTTACTATTTTTCATAGGAACAAATATGTGGTCAGAAAGAGTTGATTTTAATTTGCTTCCACACCCTGAAGTAGGTTAAGGAATATATTTTTTTAAAATATAAATCTCTTGGATATTTCATATCTTTGTAACAGTGCTTATTCAGAAAATTATTGCTTAGTAACTTCATTTGTGAGTTAGATTAATAGTGTTAATATTAATTTGTATGCCTTATTAAAGTGTAGGAGTTTAATTATATTTAAAGAAACCAAAATGGGGCTGTATCTGAATGCATGCTGTTGAGTCTGAAAAACACTTCCCAAAATGGGTGGCTCAAGTTCAGAAGCTGCACAGAGAGAAACACTGGAATGCTGAAGTGTCTGTTCCAGGGTTTTGGACAGCTGGATGTAAAAGTGCCAAGAAGAGCCATTCTCAAAAGATTTACAGTATTTTCCATTTTTCTTTCACTGAGACAAATGAAAGATTGTCTTCCCCAGAATGCAACATACTTCTAGTTTCACTCCTGGAAGAAAATAGTGAGATGGAGAAAGGAAGAAGGGGGTGAGGAGGATGGACCCTTTAGAGGGGGAAAGTGCCTTTGCAGGCTTTCCAGGCCCAAAGGACAAGGAGAAATGACCAAGGTCCCTTGGCCACAGCTTAGTTTTGCCACATTATTATTTTCAAATAGAGACCAGAATGGCTCAAACTGGTATTTCTTTTGGTAGAGGAGGGTCTTGAAATGGCTCTTTCTTGAGGTGCATATGTCAGCTCCAGTTAGCCCAAGTCTTGTACTGGAGACTGAATCTCTTTCTGTGGTCACCAAGAGTAGCTCTTTTCCTGGATTTAGCACAACTGTGTCCATAGACTGATGAGAGAATCATGCTAAGGGATGTTTTTATACCAAGTATTTGCTCTTCCCGTACTTCTATTCCTGGCAGGTAGTAAATGGCAATATGAAATTTCATGTTTTAGTATTGTTTTGTAAGCATGATGTGTCATTTGTGCATGATAGATTTTACTGTTCAAAGAAAAGGTTTCCCAGGATGTTCATCTCCCTGAATTCCCCACCTGTAAGGTTAGTCTGCAGTTTGTAACAGTTATGCTCTCACCAAAATTAATATTTATTTATTCAGTGTGAATGTCTTCATTGTGCTTCTGAGTTTTACACCATTTTAGGAAGCTTTCTTCCTGTGCTTTCCTTACCTGGGGATGGTATTTCTCACTCACCCAGTGATATATTAATTTTAAGGTGTGTTCTGTCTGGTGTGATGTTTTGTACTTGTGTGATAGTAAACCTTTCCAAACAAAACCACTGTGACTTTAATAAACTCTCATGAGAAACCATATTTGAAGCTTTTTCAAATCTCCACAATCTGTCCTGTCCATTGCATTGCTGTTTTCCTCCTCACCCTTTAATTAAATCAAAGGGAATGATCACCTTTTGGCAGATTGTTTTTCTCATAAATATTCATGTGTCTGTTATTCCTTTCTGTGTTTGTGCTGATCATCTTTAACCTTCAGCTCTATACACAGTCTGCTTTGTGCTAATAAATAATAGATTTCCACTGCTAACATAAAACATACCCATGAATGTAGAAGTATTCTAAACAATTAAAGTCTAAATGCACAGTTATCAATTTGACATTACAGAAGGACTAGCATCAGAAAGCCTGCCTTTAAGAAAGGATATCAGGAGATCATTCCTGCCAGGGGAGGAATGAATTACAGGGATAATCTTGATCGTCAAGGCCAGGAATGTAAATGTGCATTGTATTTGCCAGTATTTTTAAAATGACAGCAAGGTCATTTCTGATTTCCTTGGAACTCTTTACTAGCAGTTTGTGTCTGTATGCATGTGCAATGTGCATGAGATTCCTCTGCCTGGTGGAGGAAACAGGTTATAATGTGGTGGATGGGAATACCCAGGAGTTGTCTTATGGAGTCAGGAACTGCAATTACGGCCTTTCATTATTCTTCAATTTTTCATTGTATGTAGAAGCAGAATATAATTTTCTTTTTGTGTCGAGGTTAATCAAGTCTGGCACTGCAGAACTACCCTGTGCCTTCCACCCTCAAGTTTACAGCAGTTGTGTAGTTTTGATACAGCTGTCCATAGTTACAAACTAGTCCTCCTCATTAGTTCTTGGTATGTTCTTGTGGCACTGCAAGAACTTGGTATTTCTGGTTCATCCAGAGGAATTGCTGGCTGTGGCCAATGTGTTATTTTCAATCTCAGAGTACTAATTCTCAACCAAGACTACTTGTAAGATCTCCATTGAGGTTTCTGTGTGAATGGAGTGTGCCATTCATCCCCCTTTGAGCCCGTGACAGAAATGTGTCTCTGAAACAAGGTCAGTACCATGGGATGTTGCTGAGGTCTGCACATGGTGACAGAAGGGGAGTGTGCCCTGAGAGGTGGTGCTCCAGTGTTTGGGGGGAGGTTTGCCCTTGTTTTGGCGTGAAACACACGACTGTCTTGATCAGTGAGTTTTGCCTCTACCTTTGTGGCACCTGAACTAAATTCTCAGGGTAGCTACAGCAGTGAGAAGATGCTGGCGGAGCTGGCCAGCTCTGGCCTTTGGGATGGAAGCGGCCAGCCCATTTGAGACTTCAGATAGGGCTGGATCCATGGAGGACTGGAGTCTTTCTGCAAAGAGGACTGCTGTTCTCTACAATCTGTCTACTCTGAAGCAGTATGTCAGGGTTCTTAGAGTTAACTAAATTTTAGTAGGGTAATAAGACACAATGTGGTTCATATTCAGAGTATGTCTGTACTTTGTTCAGTGAGGATCTCCACAATTAATATCCCTTTGCTAGAAGTCATAGCAGCTCATGCTTTTATCTTCCCTGTGTTGTGCTCTGAGTGCCAAAGTCAACATCTCATTCTTACTGTGTTATCATTTGTGGCTTTTATTGGCCAAATATAACTCAGCTGAGTGATAAAAGTTATTTTGGCATAATCTCCACAGCTTGATTGCTGCTCTGCCCAGGCAGACTGAAACCAGTGCTGGAAGCCACTGGGTCTTGGGCAGTTGCTGTGCTGTTCAGGTTGTTGCATCTGGCTTTAAAATGCTGCTCTGTGCCTGCCTTGTAGCAGCCCTGGCTTTGCAGACACTGTATTTCTCTTGAAAACATGACTGTGTTTCATCTCTTACTCATATGAGCATCTTAAGACCAGCACAGATCCCTTATTTGTATGAGTGACACAATCATTCAACCAATTGCTTTGGCTTCTTCTCATGATAGAAGTGTCCTGCCTATAAGCATTTACAAATGCAGTGGCAGTGACATCGGTAGTGCAAGAACTTGTAAGTTAGGAGGTTTCTTGAGAGTGCAATGTGATCTGTATTGGCCTAGAAAAGGAAAAAGAGGATGAAAGAGGAACCTTTTTCCATGGTTTAAAAAAAATAAAAATCTATTGTAGTTGCTTTCAGTAAGTACTGCAGACAACATTGGAACTATCTCACAACTGATTGACTAATAAACAATATAGAAATTGTCATGTTATCACCCGTAATTTTTTGTAGTCTGAGATACCAGTTCAGTTTATCAAGGCTGTGAAAGCTGGAACACAAGTTCCAGGAATCAGTAAATGTGCATCTAATTAAAACCAGACACCTTTCAACACTTCTCCGTTTTAAAGAGGAAAAGATTACACAAAGAAGGGGATTAGAGGGAGGGAGAACGTTCCTCACCCTCCAGGTCACACAAAAAGGGAGAACAACAATGTTTACCAGCTCGAATTTCACGGGGATAAATGGTAATGAACTTGCTTATCTATGAAACATTCCCACCTAGTGTTAACTCGTAATGCCTCTCAAAATGAGTGTGAGCTGACTATAAAGGACCTTAATTCCTGCGAAAAAGAAAGGCATAATGCCAAAATGAGGGCATCAGCTGCTTCTTCATTGCCATGACAAAGGCAGGGCAGAGATACGATAGAGGCTGTAATCCAGGAGGGTAAACAATGCCCTTGCTCGATATTAATTAAAAGTCTTCAGAGTGCAAGGAGTCTTAGATACTTACAAAAGGAAACTTTAATTGGATTAACTACTGAACAAATTTCAAGTTTAGATTCTTTGTTTTTAAGAGTTAAAAATAGGGATCTGAAAGGTTTATTGCAATTGGAGAGTTACAAGGTAAAATGACACTAAAGAATGTGGTCATATCTTGCCTGTGTTTAGCATGTCTGGATAAAAGAAGCTCATATGTGGCTGACCAATAATATCTGAGCTATGGTTTGCACTGAATTCTTTGGGGGTGTGAGCAGCTTTTGGTCTTTGCAGAAGAATCTCTTAATTGATAATATCTCAAACCAAAATCAGTCCTGTGGTTACCAAAACGACAGTAGTCTAGTCTTTGTAGTGGAAAACTGAAATATATTCCTTTAAATCTGATCTTCAGAAAGCCACTCTAGGCACATTTTTGATCAGGAATTCCCACTCATTCCCCTGGATGGATGGGACCTCTTGCTCTGTTACAGGTGGAGATTTTTCTTCTCTACATAAAGAGGTAAATCTTGTAGCACAATGTGTGGATCCCTGTGTGAGGGTCTGCTGTGTCCTTAGGGGTCAGAGTGTGGGCCCCTAGTGCTGTGGGGAGCCTGATGGCAGCAGCAGGGTATTAATGCAGGCTGCTGTTGTGTGGAGAGCTGGGAGCCCACAAGTACTGCTTCTAAACAAGGCTTTGGACACTGCCCTCAAAGTTCTGAAACCTAAGAACAATTGTTTGCTTTATACTTGGAAATATTTTTCTCAGAATAGCAGGAAAAGGTGGCTTTTCAGAAAAATGTAGTGATGTTTAGTAAAATGATGCATCACTGCAGTCTCATCGTACAGTTTTGCAATATTTCACTTTGAATTGTTAACTACTTTCCCTCCCTCTGTTATTTAAAACAGTCAACTGAATCAAAGCAACCCCTTTGCAGAATGTACAGTTTTCCTCTTGTGAGCTAAAAACCCAGGGGAAACTTTGGTGCCTGCACAGCATGAAGTGTGACTTGAGCAGGAGCCAATCACAGCAAAAGCCAATTTTTCAATTCTGCCTGAAGTATGAACAGCTGGGCAATAGAAATCCCAACCTTCAGGTGATGGGCATTGGATCAGTGCTGGTGGGCAGAGTGGTCTGCAGCCAGAGTAGAATCCGGATGGGCCACGTGGAGTGCCAGCCTCCCTTATGAAGTAGGAAAGTTAAAAAGATGAGGGGCTCTTATAGGAATCTGAAAATGGAGTTTTGAGAGTTGAACATGGTTTCTGAGAACATCTCTTAAATCCAGTAGAATGGAAAGGACACGGATTCCTGGAATGAAAAGGTTTTCCAAAGGGTAAGAGAAGGCAATAAAGGGAAATCATTCCATACTGTGAGCAGGGATTGGGTGCTGCTTCTCTTCTGGTAGCTCTGCTTGGAGGGGCGCAGTGGGTTTTTTTGTACTGAATTCAATATTTAGTGCACCAAATACCTTTTTCAGAAAAGGACTTGCATTTGGGCTTGGAAGGACAGGTGATGGCTGAGCCCATCTCAGGCATGTGAGGTGAAGAGCACCTTTGGTAAAACCCAGAGATAATATGACAAACTGTATGTCTCTTGATGAGAGATAAACTCCCATGGAGAGCTTTTGGGAGGTGAATTCCAGTAAAAATCTGCTACATAACATTCTACTCCCTGCTTAATAGGTGTCATGCAGATAGTTCTGCTGAAGTCATAAATTGATGCTCTTTAGTCAAGAAAAGGTAACATAATGTCTGTATCTGCACACTGAGTCTCAGTGCAGTAGATCAGGGCAGCTGTACTGGGAAGTATGGCTTTTATGAGCTTTCCTTATTGTTTATTATTATTATTTATTAGCTGTTCAGTATGTTTCACTCTAAGATGTCCAAAGTGCAGGGACTGGCGCGAGATAATGCCTGATCACTTTTCACAGGGGCGAGGAAAATAACTAGTGGCACTGTAACTTGATTATATTTTAAAATACCTTCAAAAATGCATTACTTGCTCCTTTCAAGTGAAAATTAGAAAGTTTGGTACTTGTCCAGAGATTACTTTAAAGCCAAGAGGATGTAACAGTGTCCTGACCTCCTGTATAATGAAGTTTATGCAAATTGCCCAAAAGTTAGTTCTGTGAGTCTGAAGGCTTTGAGGGATGGCACTTAGGCTGGTTTGGGGTTCCTCTGGTGATCTCCCCATTACATGACTAGTGCCCTTAGGTTTAGTTGCTGGTTGTCTGCGAGCTGTGTTCCCATTTGAAGAGCTGTCTGGCATCAGAATGTCTTTTTTGTGTGCAGGAACCTTAACTTTGTAATCAAATTCTCCTAATGAGCTCATTGATTCAAATAATCCAGTTCATTTAATGTTCCCTCCCTGCATGGTAGACTTTTTCAATATGGCTAATGTAAATTATTTCCTCAGCATTTTAGGGATGTTCAGAAATGTTCAAAGGCAGAGACAGAACGTGAACCTCATTTCCACAGCGCTCATCAAAGCCCAGATAACGAGGTAGTCAGAATACTTATCCCCCCATTTGAGGTCCTTTCACAACTGGAGTATTTTTTAGATGCATTTCCTCCCTGAGCAGTTTGGGGCTATATCCTTTAGTCCCAACTAGGGATTTTGTGTTTTGCTCTGTTGAAAAATGCATCAGTGAGTTTCCTGAGAAGACAGTAGGCCTTTTTAAATTTTCCCTCTTTTCACAAACACTGAAAGTTGTTATTTTCAGAGTTCTCTCCTATCTCCTGGGATACAAGGGAGAAGAATTCCAGTTCTTCGTTGGAATTCTGGGAAGGCCGTGCTGGATCTTCCTGAGACTGTTAGTGATGCCCTACACTATTAGCCTGACTCCTGTGAACAGCCTGATGTGCTGTCTCCTGCTGAGATGTTCTCATGAAGTTTTTATTGGGAAGTTGACTAAAACTACACAATGGTGTCTTTTATTTCCTGAAAATCAGTTTCAGAAGGTCTGTGGAAGGTGCATGTCACTCTGAACAGGAAATGAAAATTGGAATATTTTGATTTGCTTGAAAAGCTCAGCTGAATTCAATTCAGAAATAGAAAAAAATCTGCTTTCACTCACATGGGATTTCCTAAAATATCAATGAAAAATGTGATTTTACTTGAAAAATAAGAGTTCCCAAGATACTGTCCAGTAATAAATCTCTTTACTCTGTGCAGTCTGGATGTGACAATCCACTGGTTAGAGCTGGTTTTGACCTTATTCACCATTTGTAAATATATCCTTGCAATCTCTTTTTATCTAGTTCTTCTGGACTCTTTATGTGCTAGGCTATCATGGGATTTTTTGGTCACAATTGTCTTTTTTGGCCTCAATGTACTTCATATGATCTAAAGCATGATCATGAATGCTCCAGGGAAAAACCCAAACAACCCAACTCCGATGCTTTGTGGAACTGGAGCATCTTTCTGGTTCAGAATTGAAGCACTAATACTCAAACGAGTATAATAATAATAGAGCTAGACAAGCAAATAACACTTAAACAAATGTGTCCTGTAGGATCTGGGGTTTTTTGTCTTTTTCCAGAAGGGATTTAGCTAAATCTGTGGAAATCTCTACTGTCAAAAGAAATAGATTAATCTTTGCTATGAATTTGTAATCATATCTGAGAAACAAAAAAAGCTTTATCTAATAGGATTGAAGTTGTGTTATTGACATTAGGATTCATGTTTTATTTGCATAACAGAAAATCTCTTCTGCCTAAGTATCTTAGGAACCTCTTTAAAGTTTTAAATGCAGAATCTAAGTGTGATGTACAGTAACTACTGCATTTATTTTTTTCTAATCAAAAGCAATGACACTTGCAGTGCCTCAGCTGTCTGATACCTTTCATTTTACCCTGTTTTTCCACCACTTTCCATCTTTAAGCTGCTTGGCTATTTCTGCAAAAAGTAGCATATCTAGATCACTGTTATTTTTGATATTTTTTCCCCTCTAATTACATAAAAGCCAAAAGGAACTCTTGTAACTGGAAATGTGAAGGGGAGAGTTCTTAAGCAAGAAAACTGCTGTACAGACTCTGCCACACCATAGCAATATGGGGTTTTCATTATTTTATTCTGTCACGCATCCCAAGTAATAGAGATCATTTCAGGTGCAATAAACCATCTCTCATGCAACCAGAGCTGTGGTTAGTGCAAGTAAGAGCTATAAAGATACCCCTCATACAACATTTCCTTTCCAGCAGAGGATATTTCAGTTAACATTTCTTTCTTCTGCCTTCACTTTCTCTCATAAATGAATATTGCTTCTTTATGCTGCTACTCTCCTTTTTCTCTTTTCTGTGCTACTGCAGATAATAAATTATGTAGTATGTTTCTGTAAAAGTTCTGATATCCTTTCTGTCTCTTCTTTTCTTTTTTATTGATACATATATATTTATGAGGGTAGGGGGAGAGAGGATGCAGTATGGTGAGCTGTTCTTTAGTGAAAAAGGTGGGGCGATCAGCCTGACATGGAGAGCCACTGAGTTTCCAGTCACACCTTTGCCTTTCTATGCATTTGCTGAATAACCACAGGGCTGAGAATTAGTTTAATTAGCAGGTTTCATTTATGGAGGGAAGGACGACTGTTTTAAAATGGATTCATAACTTTATCCCATTCTGCATCTAAGACATGTGAAGTGCAGTTCTGGCTGAGTCTTGTTTTGGAAAGATCCTGAATAATGACACTGAAATCAAGGTGATGCCTGGAGCTACAGAGGTGGTGGTGTAGGCTGTCTAGTAAAAAGTCAGAATTGAGTCTTCTGACTTAGAGGAAAGAAGCTTTTGAGAGTAGGAGGAGGTGAAAAGCTTGGGTTGTAGCTAATCCAGACTATCAGGGTGGCCTGGAGAACTGAGTCCTTTCCTCACATTGGAGAGGCCCAGATAATGCCTTAGGTGATGTCTCAGTGACGAGGGGAGCTGTGTGTGACAGATCTGGCTCCCTCTGACCTAGATCTGTGAAGGTCTGGTGTCAAAGGAACCGGTTTCTATGCTCATGCCTGCATTTCTGTTGTGAATTACAGTGTCAGTGTGGATGAAATGAAAGAGGAATTACTCGGTTCACTTTGCACCTGGAACTACACCTGCTCCATAGGATTGCCAGCAGGAAGTTGTCTCTTCCTTTAGTCATATACTGTTCTCCTCATTTTCTTTATTCTGTTATGGGACTGGACAAAAAACTCAGAAGAAATCCCTGCAAAACCAAGCCATGAGCTGGGCATGTCCCTGCAGAGTTAGTAACTTGACCCTGGCAACTCTGGGTTCCAAATTACTTGTACAAAGCAGTCTGAAGAAATTGGGAAACAAGTGTAGCTCTTGCTGTGGAATGACTCGAACTTCAGTTTCTCCCAACTTAGCTGGATTTCTTTGTTCAGGGTGAGTGACAGCAAGCTAACAGCCTCCTTCAGCCACCAAAACTGGCATCCTGGACCCAAACCAGCAGTCTGCTGACAGAACTGATGGCTGGCTATGGAATGTTTTTAATGCTCACAAATCTTAGCCAGCTTAAAGACTGATGAGAATGTTTGATCACAAAAGTGCCAGCAAGCGTTTTGAGCCAGATGGAGTTATCAGTTGCCTAATTATTCTTAGAGATGAAAGCATGTGTGAATATAAGCTTAAATCATTAGCATTAAAGGTTACATTTGTAAAGCACTGTTGTAAGGTTTCTCTATCATTCACCTGCCATTTCAAGTGTGGGCAATAGATCTCGGGTGGGACTCACATGGAGCGTTATTTGCCATATGTTATTTCTCTGTGAGTGGGAAGAAATAAACCTTTATTTTTCACATGTGGATGCTTGCCATCAAAGCTCACCTGATCCCTTGGGAAGTGGGAAACCATTCCCGAGTTCAGAGCAGTAGGTGTGCAAACCCCAAGCCTTGATCCTGTGAGGATTTAGGCAGTCTGTGTGGGATGTGGCTCTGCAGAGCCATGTTGAGATGCCTCAGACAGCAGCACAAGTGCCCAGAGTGCAGCTCTGGCTGCCCCGGGAGGCTCTGTGCCCTTGGCAGGGTGCTGGCATTGCTGGCACCCACCTCCATCCTCTTGCCGAGGCTGAATTCAAATGTTTCCTCTTAGAGCCATAAAACTACCACTTAGGAAGACAACAGGAATTTGTATGCCTGAGTAGTTGTGTTACTCCTCTCTGGACAGCAGACAGGGACAGGACAGAGCCCAAGGTGAACCAACTATGTCTCCAGCCAAGGTGAGGTGGTCCCTTGATGAGCAGCAGTGGTGAAGAGGACTCGTCCTGAGGAGCACTGCTCTTGCTCTTTCCTGGGAGGAATTCATCCGACAGTAGTGCACATTTTATTCTATCTGAGTACCCTTTTCTTCCAGAGGCTTCCCCCTCTGAGTTCTCAGTAGCTGTTTTGTTTGCTTGCTTTAGCCTTTTGTGGCAAAGCACATCCTCCTTTAGTGTCCAGGGAAATACTAAAAATAGCACAGATCTGACTGGCAGATACAACAATGTTATTGAATTCATACTGTGGACCTAAAATATAGTCTGGGAGAAGGAATTAATCTGCCAGGCTATTCTTACTTACAGATGTGATGGTAATGATTGTGTCTGTGGTGTCTCTTAAATTGCAAACCTTATTGGTGATGAATTAAGATATTATCATAGTAAATTAAGTAATTAGAGTACCCTTGTAATGAATATTTACAGGTATGCCCATTGGAAGAAAATTGCAATGTTCCTTTTATAATTTTAATGCCTTTTAATATTAATTCTTCATAGTAATATGTTCCTATATGCTACTCTTCTAGAAGATTGGAAAAATACAACCTTTAATTTTTTTTCATGGAAGTTTATTTTGTGTGGAAAATAAACAACAATGTTCTGCATGGAATGAGAGTTAGAGGGTGATTTAGTGATTAATAGCATTAAAATAAGAGTCACCCTCTGTGTGGCAAACAAACAAGCTGTTAACTTGTTTCCATTTTGAGGGAATAATACCAAGTTAAAAGAAGCATTTAATTATTTTCATTGCTTTACTCCACCTTTTCAAATAAAGTATTGGGAGAAATGTTAGTTCCTCCATTAAAAAAAAAAGAGGAATATAAACAAAACAATAACAAACCAAAAACCAACAAACAAACCCCCCCAAACAACGAAACAGCCAAACAATTTATTACAGCCTTTAAGGGAAATAACTACAAGGGATTTCTATTCAGAAAGTGAGCTGAAAGTTAGCAATGTTGGACACCTGAGTTTATAAATCTGACTCTGCCCCGAGGGACACACTAAAGGAGGCTTATAACTGCTTTTATAGAATTCTGACAGATTTTTAATTTTGTTGATCAGGTTTTCAAACAGGGGAAAGACTGCAATAAATAAGAGGTTTTCAGTGTCTGCAACTACTCGTGATAGTGATTAGAGGCAGCCATGCTCCGTGGACGGGGATCAGCAGCACGTGCTCTGCCACAAAGGGAAATGAAGTACTGTGTTCTCTCCAGTGATGCCAACCCCCCTTTCTGATGGAGCAGTGGGGCACATCTGAGACTGCCCCACAGAGCTCCCTGTGACCAATGCACGCTTGCATAACTTCTACGTGTCCTTTGGAGCTGCCAAACCTGCCAGCCACAACGAGGGGGAGTGGCTCCATTGCTCAGGCAGGCAGTCTGTCAGCTGTAAACCCGAGCTGGAGAGCTCCAGCACTGTGCTGGTGCATCCTCACCCCCGGCTGGTCACTGCCCTTGCAGTGCTGGCGGGGGCTTCGAGGAGGAGACTCTTGGGCTGCTCATCAGCAAGAAGTGCTTTTGGCCAGGTCGGCTGCTTTCGTCTTCCCCAGGGCAGAATGGTGTGGGGATCTCCTGTTGGTTTGCTTCATTGTGCACCAAAATGGGAAGAGAAGTTTGGTGCCATTCTATCTCCCCACTCACCTTTGTTGTTAATGTTTTGTAATTTTTGACTTTGATTCTTTCCCCCCCAAATTTAAAAGTGATGCAGATGTGCAGAATCAATTGACTGAAAGGACAGAGAGAGAGATGCAAAGGTGATAAATTTGTTTGTGCTGCTTTGCCCAAGGGTTCAAAAAGAACCCCTTCTTCTAGAATAATTGGCAATTCATGGTATCTTAATGAAAATCATTACAGATAAGCATGATTCTCTCTTAGTTGCTAGCTACTTAAATATTAGATTTTAGATCTTGTCTTTGCCATCTTTATTCCTAAATAAGTGCACTTTGAGTTAAGCTCTATAAGTAAGAATTAACCTAGAAATGTGTCACGCTGGCACTATAACCTTGAAGAAGCCTAAATTCTAATATGTGTTGGGACTTTGTCAAAAGCTTATGAAAAGTTCCCAAAAAGCTGCAGTTCTGAAGCCTTCCTAGTGCAGGAGAACACAACCTGCCCATAGCTGGGGGTCAGACGTATCTTTGAAGTGCCCGTGGGACTGCAACCCAAGCTCTGGGGTGGGGGTGCCCCCTGCTCTGGGATGTGAGTGTTTTGTGTCGGGACTGACGGTATTAACCGGGTTCCAGCCAGTGAGGACTGGCAATTGAATCTGGATGAAAGACTAGGAGGTGTTTAAAATTACTTTGTTTCCCTTAGAGCTTTTTTCCTTTGACAGGTAGTGTGCCTAATAAAGTTCTTTTGTCTCTGTTTCTTTCTCCCAAACAAGCTTTTCCCTCTTTTCTCACAGGAAGTCCCCAGAAGTTGTTTGGGGTTGGTTTGGTTTTGGTTTCAATTAAACCTGGACACGGGAATGGAGCTACTTTACCAATAATGTACCAATATTACATATAATCTTTTTTCTTTATGTGAACAGCCTCTCCCTTGTCTTGCATCAAGGTTTCTGAGAGTGCCTGAGGTAGGACTGGATTGAACAAGAAGATGCAGCTGACACACTTGGCGAGGTCTCATTCTCTGAGCTGTTTTCTTGCAAATCCAGAGCTGTAATGTGTTGGTGTTTCTCCTTTTTCCATGTGGCTGTTAATGCTTCAATGATGCACTGCAAATTGCTTTGTAAAATAAATAATAGGGAAAAGTTAAACTACTACAAAAACTTTTTTGAAAAGACTACATTAGTTAAACATAGTTTCTCTGGTTAATAAAAGCAACCCAAGTGTCAGTGGAGTTTACATGTTATCATGTTTTATAGAGAGATTTTTAGCTCTGGTAAATAATTTTACAGTGAAAAAGTATAATGTTGAACATTGAGCTAAGTAAGTCAGAAAAGATGCTAACAAGGGAAGCATAATTTTAAAATTAACCCTATAAAAAGATAGCACAATGTGTCAGGTTAAATGAAGCCTGATTAACTGAAGAGATACATGAGTGCAGGTACAGCAGTTGCCCAGTGGCCCATGCTGACAGCTGGTAATGCAGAGAGGCTATTTGGAATATAAGTGTATGGGTAGCTTTGATTTATGGCCCTTGTTTGCCTCAGCTCGAGGACTGATGGGCTTAGGAGAGAAAGATAAAGTTGTGGCTCTCATACCCGATGCCTGTCTTTATTCTCTGCAGTGAACATCTGCAGAAGAACAGAGGCTCACAAGACCCATCAAGAGAAAAACAGCTGTAACTACTTAGTTAAAAAGGAAATTTAAAATTTATTTTAAAATTTAAAGAAGAATCAGCTGTTTGTAACACCACATATAAAGCAAAGTGGTAGGATGTTAGCAGTTAGTGGTGTTTGGGTTAAGTCACTCAGTTTTTCCTAAAAATTTTCCTTTCAAAGGAAAATTTGTGTCCTGTCATGTCAGTGTCATGGTACTTATGTGACAGCATGTGCATGTCAGAAATGTTCAAGAGGAGGGATTTCTTTCTCTTCTTTGGAGTACTAAGTGTTTGAAGGTTCCTGTCTCCCCAGAATAGTACTGGGATGGGTGGCTGATGCTTCTGACTTGGCTCAAGTCTCATTTTTTTTGTCCTAGAAAGCAACATTTTTCTTATTTAGGTGTCAAGGGGAAGCAACCCCAGATGTCACCTCCATCTTCAGTCCCCAAGGAGCTCTATCATTTTCCACTGATGGCCAGTGATGGTAACAGAGCTATGCCAGCAGCATCTGGAAATGTGAGACATTAGATCGTTTGGAGGCACAGATTGCACTTGTGTTTGGTACTGTGGAAAGAGAAAATAAAGAACTTGCTGTTCAATTGCTTAATTATTCCTACTTTGCTGGGAATAAAGGCACTCACAAATATTTCTCCTTTTGGTGTTTAATTTATTGTTTGATAGTTAATTATGTGCTGCCATTTGTCCCCCCAGGGTTGGTAGGACCTGAATAGAAGTGAGTAAATCTTTCTGCATGGAATTCTCTTCCTTTTGTTTCCCTGCCCTTGCATTCCTTGCCTGGAAGGCTGCTGTCTGCAGCACAGCAAGAGCTGTTTCTTCCCTATTCCAAAATGTTTCACTTTCTTCCCCTTTGATAAGAAGGGAGTCTGTTTACTTTTCTCCACAGTATTAATAGCATTAAAATAAGAGTCACCCTTTTGTGTGGCAAACAAACAGCTCTCAGTGACAGGCTGTTCTTGTAGCTGCAAACAGGACTGTCCTGCTTTCTGGTATTCCATGTACTTTCCTTCCTCCAGAAATTACCATTTTGTAGCTACATGGCAAGCCTCATCTTCCAGGTGACTCTTGTTGGTGATAGGGAGCTTATGTAGAAGCATCTACCACTTGGCTTTGGTTTTCTTTTATCATGTGGCTTTTCGGCATTTGTAGTACTTGAGTACTTTAATCCAAACTGAGGCAAAGCTGCTGACTCAAGCAAGAGATATAACTCTGTTGTTGTTCTTGGGTTTTTGTTTTTTCCTGAAAATGTAACGTAAAAGCAAAGAGCTGAGCTGTATTTTTTCACTGCAGCTTGTGAGTGCTGATCAGAGAAAAAGCAGTTTTAGCTGGCCATAAGTTATGTCCATGGGTGGAGGCAGGATTTTAAAGGGGAACTGGAGAGGTGAAGTGCTGGAAGAGCAGTCATGGTGTTCTAGTCTCCTTTTGTCATTTAGGCCTGATGTGCTAATTATTTTAATGCAAACTTCAGTTATCATTAGTTCATTTCTGAATACCAGAAGGATGGTTCTGCTCAGCTCCTGCTTGGCTGGTTTATTATGCACACTCCCATATAAAAATCACTGGGAGCTTTACACACTTGCTAAAATATTCTGAAACCTACTTTCCTTGTAAATTGGTAGTGAACTAGAGACAGGCACAGGGCTGCTGCTCTAAACTTGCCAGGGTGAGTTCCTTCACGTTGGCATCTCCCTGATCCCCAGGATGGTAAAGCAAAGAAGAGGGACCTGCATGTTACTGCTGAAACTCAGCAGGAGGCAAAATTAGTGGCAAGTGTGACAAGACACCCCTCAAAATGTGACCGAAACCACAAGTTAGACCATGGAGATCATGTCAGTGTTGGCCACTCTTTTTTGCACATTGTTTCCTGCTCTGTTATATCTGCTAAAAGGAGTTACATGCTCCATCACTTCTTCAGCCTTTTGATTTATGAGTAGAATTGGTTTAAGGACAATTGTGCTGTGTGGTGGATTCTCCAGAGCTCCACAGGTTGTCTGCTTTGGTGGAATAGATCATGGCTTCTAGCTTATTTTTGTCCTCATTCAAAGCTAGCAACTGCTAGGTACTGTGGACATGAAAGTTAGGTGGCAATAGTCCTTCCCTCCACATGACTTGCTCAAACTGGCTTTGTGACACCTCTGGGCCTCATAGCAATATTGTTCCCTTCAGTGGGGATTGTTGGGGATGGTGTTGCATATCCCTTAACTCAGGGCAGACCCTCGGGCTCCGTTTAGGGTGTCTGTCCCTACAAACTGCCCAGACAGAGGTGCATGTGCACATCTCCAGTCTTTTTGCTTGCTTTCTGCTGCTGTTCCCCTTGGCTGCTTCTGAGAATATTACATGACTTATCAAAGCTGTGCTGAGGTCATGATTTAAAGTATTTTTCTACTACTTTCAGAAAGGAAGACAAAATATATACAGTCATACATAGAAAAACATTGTTCGTATCCGGGTAGGGTTTGTTCTTGACCAGCACTGTTTGACTGCTGTCACCTTTCTTGTTGAGAACTCGGGAATTATTTGAGGAGTTGCCACAATTTTTCTAGGAATTGAGCATGTAATTGTTAGATCATCATTCCTTTCTTCCTTTATTTCTCCTCCTATTCCCCCCCCGCCTTTTTTTTTTTTCTGCTGAAGAGCACATGCTGGCTTTTTTTCAGATAGAAAGCAAATGTGTATTGCCAACTGTTCATACGGTTGTATTTACAATTAGAGCTTTACTACTACATAGTAGTCCAATAATTAGCTTGACTTATGTGCAATTTTTAACAGTTAAACATAGTAGCTTATTGGTACACATTTTTAACAATTATGTCTCTCAACAAAAAAGAATTTCTAGTAATTGGTGTCACTTCCTTCTAGCATCTTTAGTTACCCAGAGTTTGCCACCTGGACCCTCTGCAGACCCAGTCAAAGTCTTAATAATTAGTGCATGATACTCTAAAGTCAGAGTTTGGCTGGAAGAGCATAAGTGAGTGTTCCTTGGAGGAATAAGAGGGTGGAGAAGACATCCCTGTTCCTTAATGAGTGTCACCATACCCTGACAACAGTGTCTGGTGGGCAGGTAGTCTTGCTGTAGTGCTGACAGTGTGTGTTCTGTGGCAGGGATCATCACAAACTGGTGGCAGCCACAGTGGTGAGAGGGGAAGAGATAGGTGGGTGATGCACCCTCAGCATCACTCCATCTAATGGCCATTGCCTTAGAAGATGGTGTTGGTTGTGTTAACCACGTCACCAGGGCATAGGAGTCAGAAACTCTGCTGGCATCTAGAATGAACAGTGAGCCAGGAGAAGGCCACAGAAGGTCCTGTGCTTGCAGCCCTTCAGTGAGAGCATTGGTGGACTGCCCACCTGTGTGGGGTAGGGCAGGCGCTGCAGTGTCCCCTCTGCCCCAGCTGCCCTGCTCTGCCTCGGGACTTGGGGTGCTCTTGTGTATGAGCTGCACAAGCAGAACGGCATTGTGTTTTTGGAGTGTTTTCTGGGCACAGGACAAGCTGAATGATACCACAAGTGGTTTTCTTCTTCAAGTAAAATAATCCACTTTATTTAGGGAGAAAACATTATATGTACCTATGCATGATCATTTTGTTGTCTTGGTCATATCTTTACCCTTTATATGGTTTCTGTCACTTTGGTCCCTTGCAGTAATTTGCAGTTTGTTAGGCACTATCATCTTGCTGCAGTAGTATCTTCATTGTGTTGAGTCCTGAGAACAGGTATCTGTCTCAAGGGGCTTGTGGTGGTCTAACCAGAAAGGCAGAAACACAGGCATGTTCTGCTTTATACAACAGCAACGTACAAAGCATTGTAAGTTATTAATAAAATATTTTAGTGCTGTAAGAACTAAATGATTAATGATCTTAAAGTATGCTTTGCATGGGAGAACAGTCACTGAATAATGTGGAGATAAGGGTGGGAATAAGGATATTTGCAGCAGGATTTCATAGAAGGAGTAGTAAGACTTTGTGGTCATCTTCCAGATTGCTGAAGAAAACAGACAATTTGAAAATTACTATTGGCAACACTTGCAAATGAAACAAAATTACTGGTATTGTGCTAGATCATGAGATGTCTTTAGAGAGGGGGGAAAAAATTAGTTTATTTTTAGCCAAATGAATCCTAAGTTTTGTAGGAACACAGTGGTGTTCCCACACAGATGTGAGAAAGGCAGTGGCTGTGGAAAGGTCAGCCTGAGCTGCCAGGGCTCAGCTCAGCACTGCTGCAGCCCCTTGGGATGGGAAGGCAGGCAAAGTGTTTGAACATGTGGTGGGAGCTGTAACCAGTGACTGAGACTGGAGGAAAACCAAAATCAGGGGAGAAAGAAGAGCACCTTTTGCAATAGCCATGACTTGCAGTTGTAACAAAGAACTTCAGTTAGGTCTGACATCAAAATTGGCTGCTTTTTGAGAAATCTGCTGTCTGAAATGTTAGGTGTGGCTATCAGATTACATGGTAGGCCTCCGATTTTATTTATTTCAATAAACTAATTAGTCAATGAGAAGCAATAAAACAATTAAAATAGCTTAGGTATGAACATAAAATGCCTGCGAATTAGGAACAACATCAACAAATTATTAGAAAGAAACATTGAAGTAATTTATTAAGATTCTGGAAAAGTGGTGTATTTTATGTAAATATAATATGAAAATATAATTCTCTCCCAAGACTTCCAGGGAAGTAAAAATGGCAACAGTGGAATTCAATTGTATTTGCATAATAAGTGGCAAACTAGCCATTCTGTGGTTCCCTCAATGGCAGTGGTAGATGATACCTTTTATAAGGTATTATAAAATTATAAATAAATATAATACTGAAATATAGGTGGTTAGCAAACTATAAATGCAGTAAAATAGATTAAGTGGTGAAATAAATTTATTGTAAATAAACATACTCTACTGAATATATGGAGTGCAGAGAGAATATTAAATTGCAAGTCTTGTTTATTTAAAGTGTCCTCAGAGCCAAAATACCTCGGGTGTCCCAGAGGAGAGAAGATACTGAGTCTCAGAAAATATGCAGAGCTGGTTCTGGAATTTCCATGTGTTCTCACACCTGCGTGTGCAGTGTTTGTCATCCTTGGCTTAGATGTTGTGGTCCATGCTCTACTTTGCACATTCACTTTGGGTGGAAGGATGGGCATCTTTATATTATCGCCTTACTGCCCACATTACTGAGCTTCATAATTCGTGCCATTAAGCTGCCAGGCTTTGTTGTGTGACACATGTAGATGTGCAGACTGTGTTACAGAGGGGAGGGCTTCACAATAGGGATTGTCTCACAGGGTTACTCAGAATGACCATTCCAAGTGTCAGTAAAGATCTGCTCAATAACCTTTAAAGGGGATGACTCTGACTCTTTCCTGAAGATTATCCTGTGCATGTGCCCTTTCAAGTGGTAGCTGAGTCTATGAAATGATGCTCTCCCCCCACTATTTGCACACTTCAACTGAACAGTACATGAGTAGTCTTCTGGAAAAAAAAGGTAATTAATTTTTTTCATTGGGGATTTTAATTTAATCCTACCAAATATTATATGGATGTGAAGGAGTGTATTTGTATTCCAAGTAGTTGTTCACTGACCTTTAGATCAGGCAAAACAGAGCCCTGGTGAATTTAAAGACCTATTAATTCTCTTTTCCCAGCGGGTAGAGAATTTTTTACCCAGTTTTCAATGAGTCCATATTTATTTCCAATAGGGACTGATGTGCCTGTTGCTGTGACTTTGGGTACAAGCAGTGGGAGACGAATTAACAACATCTCCTCTTAGCTTGCTTCCCTCTGTCAATAGCTTATGGCAGGTGCACGGAGATGAAAATGAACCAGCTGTAGAAGCAAAGCAGTCAGAAAAGCAATACCTGCCCACCCAGTGACCTTTCCAATTGAAAGGATGAAAAGCTACATTATGCACAAACATTTGGTTATCCTCAGGACCAAAGTGCTCATAAGGGAGCTCCGGATGCTGCAACCTGAATCCCAATGAGCATCCTAATTGAGCTGCTTTGATCCCTGGTGAGCTGCAGAGCGAGTCGATGATGCCGCGGGACCGAAGAAGCAGTGCCCTCATTAGAGGTGGCGTGGCACGGCACAGAGGGTCCCAGGGTGGCATCTCCTCTGCCATCGATTCCGGGCTGCTCAGCACAGAACTGGGGCATTCAAATCAAAGGTCTGCCTTCTGCTCTTAGCTGCCAATTCACCAGCTTCTTTGAGGTTCATTTCTGGAGCAAAATCAAGACTTTACCTAGAGAAAACACAATCTGCTCACCCCGTTTTGTTGGGGGGGGGGGGGGGGTTGGTTGATTGGTTTGATCTAGGTTGGGTTTCTTTTGGCTTTGGTTTTCATGCTTTGGTGTTCTTTTTGGGAGGGTTCTTAAGAGAAGAATGAAAACATGTCAAGAGATGAATATTATAGTGGTGTTGCTTGATATGGCACAGGATGACATGGAAGTCATAAGAGTATGAAAATCAGTGTAGAATAAAATACTTCCTCTGCGATCAGGAGGGGTAAAGAAGAAAACTTGCACTTCTTTTGGTACTATATACCTAAAAAAAAAAAAATCCCTATTTCCTTCTTCAAAACATTGTGTTAGAACTTCCTTTCAAGTGGGAAACTGGCTGCTTTTGTGTGAAAAAATGCAGATAGCAGTTCTGACTGAAAACTGAAATTGAGATCTTATTTATGAAGTCATATTCTTTACAGGCATTCAGAGGGTGAGATGTGTGACTTTGTGCTTGCTAAAGGTACTGTGGGTTGCATCTGCTGCCTTGGTTTCTGTTGTGAGAGTGAAATCCCCCTTGCTAAGGTGTGGCTGTGATCACAGATGCCTCTACCCGAGAGCAGAAGTGATGGGTGACAGAGGTGCTTGCATTACTCCTCAGAAATACTGCACAGAGAAGGGGCTGCTAATGCAGGTTTTTTTGGCACTCTTTGGTGATCTAGCAGCCTGTTTGGTGTGTGTTTAGTTGCTTCCTTGACCTTTGGGAATAAGGAAAACTACCAAGTGGTTGAAATGTCTGATGCAAATAGTGTATTTTATGACGTTTAAAGATTTTTGATCGGTTTTTTATTATTTTTTCCCCATTCATTCTCTGGTGCTCATTAAGTAGTCAATGTAAATTTTTGAAAAAACTGAATGTGTCTGATGGGTTTTTTCCCTTCTCCGCTTAGTTATTTATGAGGCAAAGTAAATAAACTCACTATTCCTCCTCCCTTGCCTTCCTGCGCCGTGGCTGGCTGTGCCCTGCTGAGCAGCTGCTGTGTCTGCCCCCTGCCATGGCCCTGCTGTGCTGGGGAGGGGCTGCTGCTGCTGCATAAATCACATGCACGATCATCTGGGAGAGACTGGCACTTGGGATTAAAGCAGACGTAGAAATGCAGGTTTGTTATCAACAGACAGCACATTTCCAAAGGTAATGGTGTGCCAAAGCAGAGCATGGTTTTAATTGAAATAAACCATGCTAAAGAGTTCTGACGTGTTAATTCAAAGTTGAAACAAAGCTCTGGTACTTCAGCTGCTTTTTATAACAAGTAAATTCAGTGTTTCTGGAGGATCTCTTACTTTGGGCTGAAATTGGGCCACGTGCTTTCCTTTCTCTCCACCCCTGACAAATGGTGCAGAAATGGTACAGTGGGATTAAAGTAAACTTGGGGGGGGGTGGGTATGGGTTTTTTTTGTGCTGAATTTTGTGCAGTTGTAACTGGAAAAGGCATTTCTGGCTTGTCAGAGTTTGGAGCATGGATGACATTTTGGCTCAAGTGTCCTACTAATAACAGAAGACTGTGAAATCAGGAGAGAGTTCTTCACTTGAAATTTCCAAGTTGCCTGCTTTGGTTTTAGCATGCTTGCTAAAACATTGCCTTCTTTAGGGAATATTTGCTTGCTTAAACTTAGTTTGTAAGAACCTTATTAAATCTGGTTAGTGTTTGTACTACATGCTGCATGAATTAAACATTCATCCTGGTCACGCTTTGTCACTCTGGGTTTCAGCGGTAGTAGAAGTTACCAAACTACCAAGGAAGTGTGCTGTACCTTCAGAGGGTCCACGTTTCTTTTGCATGTTTTGGAATTGAATTCTGTGTAATACCAGGGTGAACTTAATCTCCTTTACTTCTCAACCTGTTTTGTTTGTAGCATGTCCCTGTTCAGCCTTGTTTCCTGCCCTTACTTGAAGACTTGTTTCCTGTACAAAAGTGGAATTAGCCCATTCTTCTGTGGGTGCAGGGATTAAAATACTGCATATCAGCACTGTCATAGGTAGCTCAAGGTGAATGAAATGGAATTGGCTGTTTCGCATGGCAGGTTTCTGAGTTTTAGATAAAGTGAGTTCTGTGTGTTGGGAATGGTAGGCTGCACGTCTTGGCTCACAATAAATGTAGGTACTGGGCTGGGACATCAGTGTTTTTGACAAGAACACTGAGGGCTTTCATCCCAAAGGTCTTTGCCATGCTTGCCTTTGCAACCATTTATGCATAAAATCTCTTCAGGCCTCATGAAAACACTTCATTTTGCTGGTGCAAACTCTGCTGTTCAACAGGTTCTTCTGTCTAACTTCTACCTGGGTTTTTAATTCCATTTTCAGTCTTATTTAAACAAGTTTTGAAACATGTTTTTTAGCTTCCTCAGACAAGTGGCATTCTGAATTCTGTTGAGAAATAATTTGTTGGTGATGTGAAATCCCATTGTCAGTACAAGGATGGGTGTCCCTGTGTAATTTGGAAAGCAGGTGGAGCTTTGCCTCTTCTGCCACAGCTGGGTATTGATGACTAGGGGTGGTGGGAACTGATAGTGTGGGTCTGCTCAGGGACAGGTCATTTGTAGGTGTCCCATGTTCAGGGACAGGACATTTGTAGGAGTCCCATGTTCAGGCACAACTCTGATTTGAGCAAATCAGGAATCTTGTACTTGTTGCTTTGTGTGATGGTATGGAAAGTGTTGTACTCTGTCGTGTAGAACTTCCAGCACCTGATTCTTAAATGCCTGTTTGTTGTGACTGGGTATGGTAGAAAAGGAAATAATTACAGGGTGGTTTAAATTTTTTTTCTTCAAAAAGACCCCTTTTTTATTTGCTGTTGAATTACAGATAACGACTTACAAACAGTTCTTTCATTAAGGAACTACTAACAAAACTAAGGATTTGGATTTTTGTTGTTTATGATTTCCTTTCATTGTGAAAATAGTGATAAACTAACTCACATGAATTGCAGCAAAACAATTAGTAAATGCATTGAAAAGTTCCAGAAAAAAGAAAAACTTTTCACTGCCCTTTGAAAATCAAAGACATACCAGAAAAAACCCAACCATGTGCTTTCAGATTATTTAAAAAAAAAAGGGGGGGGAGGGAGAGGATTTGAAGGTGTTGTGGGCTTTTTTATTTTCTAACATTCATTTCCTATTAAAAGGGACAGAGCTTCACACGCAAAGTATTGCTTTGTTTGATAAAGAGAATGTTTGTTTCAGGCAGTGTAAAGTAGAACATGGTGATTTTGGGTATTTTGTATAGGTCTGCTTGGTTTTGTGGCCTTTCCTCTTCCTTTCTGTGTTTCTGTTTGCAGATATCATTTTACCTCTGACTGGGCTGTGGCTCCCACTAAGGCGGAGCTGTGGCTTTGATTAGAAGAAATGCATGGTCCAAGTTTGTCTTTCTTGATGTGACCTGCTATTTAAAATACTAAAGTCACTCATATTTGTAGGTTGGCACTCTTGAGCTTGTGACAGTCTCTGGTTAATCCTTAGCTCTTAGTCTTCAATCCCAGTGGCTTCTCACTTTATGAAACCCCCAGACTGATTTCATCAAATCAACACAAACATTTGTTTTGCCTAAATAAATAAGTAAAATTATTGACTCTTAGGGAGTGCAGAGATTTATGGACCTATCAAAGTACATTAAGTAATTTTCTCTTATGACTGCAACTTATTTCCACTGAGGTTCTCTTGTTTTGTTGATTCATATCACGTATTTCTTTCACTAAAATGTCTCTGCTTTGCGACTTAATCAGTTTTGTCTTTGCTTTCTATTTTAACTTGAGTCCATATCTCATTGACTATTGTATTATTATAATTCTCCCACCCTCTTCCTCAAGACTTTTTACTCCCATCAGATCTACTTCTGCTGATTATTTTACTGATAATCACTTCTGATTGATTTGTAACCTTTTCAGTCCATCTCTCCAGGACTGAGTTTGAAACAAACACTTTCCATTTTGGGTTTCGTATGTAACTATGTTTGCATTGGTCTTCCATTCTGTACCCAGTCACCTGTGCATTGTTTTGTGATGGTTTTCTGTCTTTTTCTTTTTTTTACCCCCCAAAAGTACCCTAAAGAGAATCACTTTGCACGTGTTCTCTTTGTGGGCTCTCAACACTGCTGGGTTCATTAACCATGTATTGCTACAGGGATCATGGAAGAAAACAAACAATTGTTTGTTTATCAATCATCCTGTTCACACTTCCTCTAACATATTTTTAAATTCTTCTCCATTACTTCTTTCATACTTGCTGTCAGTTTTCACCAGTATATAAAATAATAAGCATAAAAATCAAATGCATTTTTATGCTTAGCAGATGTATTGCCTAATACAGGAAAACAGATGATGTTTAGGTATTTTAGCATCAGGTGGGAAAATAGAAGATAGAGTTTTTAGAATCTTAAAATTATAATTATTTACAGGATTTTTTGTTTTGCTTTTTTTATCATGTAAATTGCTTGCTACTAAATACTGAGTAGTTGTTTAACTTGTGTGGGAGTCCATCTTTACTAACATTTCCATGCAGATGTTGACTCTTTCCTTGGGCCGAACAAGCAGTGCCACCAGGGGAAGTTGTGCTGAGCATGTGTGTGCTGTTGAGGCCAAAAAGGATGAGTTCTTGGATTTGGCAGCTTTCCATAGAGTGTTTTGTGGGGGGTTTTTGTTGGTTTGTTTTTGTTTGTTTGTTTGTTTTTTCCCCCTTCTCTTTTGCAGTTTTATCTTTTTTTCCCTTTCATCTCTTATGTTAATTTTATAATTCTCATTGGCAGATTTCTAGTTAACACTTTATCCGTATCAACCTTTTCCCATATCTTGCAATGGGAAAAGTTTTTAATTTTCTTGTGGTTTTTAGTTCTCACTTTTTTAGAAAACCATCATGGTGAAGCTCCACCATCTGCCTTGTGAGTCTCGAGTCCTTCATGTCCTCTTAGGGCAGTGGAACAACCTTAGAGCTCAATTCTGTCATAACTAAGACGACAAATTGTCCAGCTGGGAATTTTGTTGCAGTTTAACTCTCTTGCAGGTATGCCCTGTTGGTTTCCCCAGTGTCCTGTCCACAGAGAATGTGAATTTTAATGCCTGATTGATTTGGGGTTTGTGCTTTTCTAATGCAAATGATATCAGGAGATGTTTTATCATACCAGGTATCCCTGGAAGTAATGCACTGAGCTGCCTGGGCTGGTTAGTTACTGTTTTGGAAGGTTTACCTTTGGTGTTATCCAACCCATGTGCACAGACATTTTCTGCTGATAGCTTTGCCTTCTTCACTGATTTGCTGTTGCTCTGCTTGCACACGTGCCAGCTGTGACAAAACCATGTCTTCGTGGTCTTGAAACAACATAGTGATTTCACAGGACTTGATAAATAGGAATTAATCAGTGTCTCTAAACTTCGAGGCTAGAGCTGTATTAATGGCTATATTCTGGGCTTATTAGTTCAGTTCTTGTTGAGCTTACACCTCTGCTGCCTTCCCTTTGCCTTCCATAGAAGTCATTTGCCTTGTATCCCCAGGCAGCCTCCCAGAGCCTGGTCAGAACTGAAAGGAGAAGGGCAGTGAATTCCCTGCTGTGTATCCACTCCTGAAACCTGCAGTGTAGGCACAGGCTCAGGTGTGCTCTCCTTGCACCTCGGTAGATAAACCGCTGTGCTGTCCTGGCGTCACTTAGGAGTCCTTGGTGCCACAGTTCCATGTTCTTTGTGCCCCTCTTTGTGTGGCTGCAGAGAGGCCACCCTTCCCTTCATGCACTCACTCTGGAAGCTGGCAGCAATCCCTCTGGTTTTTCCACAGCAGGGAGATATCCCCAAGGATTTTCCTGGTGCAGTCTCCAAACAGGTGGTGTGTCTGTGAGGCACCTCTTGAGGCTGAGCATGTTCTCTGCATAAAATGAAGGCGTGAAAGCTGGGCTGTCTCGTGTTTTATTGTACCTTGGAATTTCCATGTGAAATGCTGCACAAAATCTGTCTGGGTCAACATGCTATCACATTTAGGCACAGGGGGAATTGATTGCTGAAGACTGATTTCCCTCAGTTGAAATTGCAGTCCCAAGCTCTGCTTTTTTCAGGTGAAACAGTGTGCAGCCAGCACTATTGCTCAAAAGACCATAGATGATGATGATGAGTCTCTATACATTTCAATTATTTTGGGAGCAGTAGGTGAACATCCCCCTAAACACGAGTGGATAGAACACACACCTATAGGGAACAGTCAATTTTCCCAATTGCACCAAAAGTATGTCTTCTTTTATATGGAGATAGCAAAAAAACCCCAAATATTTTGATGGCAAAAATTGTTCTTGGGGTTTTTAAAATGTTTACCCAACAGCCTCCAGAACTCCTCAGGAAATGTTTGTACCCATTCCAAGTTTGGGACAGGTTTTGAAGGGAGATGACCTGGACAAGGTGTGACTGTCGTGTCCTTCTGCAGTCTTGTACTTCTGGAGGACGTGTGGGTTGTGTTCTTGGCATTCATTCTAAGGTCCACATTAGCTTCTGATGGATCTTACAATTTTTGGCCTTGTTTCTGGGATAAAAAATGGGAGCATAGGCTCCAGGAGGTGGAACCTAGAAATTGTGTGCTCTGCATATGGATCAATGGGAAGCGTTTTCTTTCCCAAACACTACAGGAACACTAAATGCATTTTCATGGGAGCAGATCAGGTTTGGCAAGTTATACCTAGGTCTGATTTTTCTGGGCCTTCTTGCTGCCTAAACTGAAGGACATCATGTTTCTTACTTCATTTGAACACGTGCATTTTGCTGTTATCAATGTTAAAAATGAGTATCCATGTTCGTGATGAGATATTGGCTGAGAAATAGGAAGAATTCAAGAAATGTGTTTCAGAAAGAGCTGGCTCAGAGGGGAGTAAACTAAGAGGTTGACAACTGTATTTTAATGTTATACAAGAAATAGCAGAGCAGATATCACCACAGTTTTTGTACTACCATGATACAAAACCTAATTCGGTGCAAATGAATTGAGAATAATGTAAAACAAAGTATATAAATGTATTTTAAAGCTCTGATTTTATTTGAGAAAAAGAGGCCTTTTTTGTTTTGAATACCTCTAATAAGGAATTAGTAACTGGGGCAGTAAAACTTCCCTAAAACATTTCCCTATACTCAGAGAACTTCAAGACTGATTTGACATTTGCAGCAGAGAACTCTGTTAATGAATGTGGATTTGAGGTCCGAGTAACGCAACAGTGGGGCTACACCTTCTTTCATGCTGTAGAGAATGCAGAATACCTTGATGTCATCCATTCAGAGAGGACCATGCCATCTCCTCTCATCTGAAATGAGGCCTCAGATCTGTTACCTAGCAAGTATTTTTCTCTAAATTCTTGCTTGTGGAAAGTTCTACCAGTCCTGAAGATTTTTCTTGTGCTGTATTGCTGAAAGTCTATTTTAATCTATTCTTGCTAATACTATATATGAGAAGTCTAAGCAGGAGAATTAATAGGTCTTCATTTATGATTTCTGAGCTTAAAGGATCACATGGTGGGCCTAAATATTAAAATTTTAGGGGGAATTTTCACAGAATTATACCACAATTTCATGTTCTTTGAGCAACATTTGAAACGAAACTTGAGAATAACTTTAATCCTTTTCATAAACGGGTACTATATGTGGATACCACATTTAGAGTAACACATCAATGCTCCTTTATTTATGTATTTCCTGGGTTGATTTTTATTTCTCTATTTGACTGCAAGCCATTCTAAGATATCCACAAGATGGGCCATAAAAATCTCTGCAAGCTTTATTTAAATGTTTGTTACAAGCCTCATTTTTCTGTAGATCACCGAAATGGAGGAGAAAAATGCAAAATTTTGCTTATAATAATGAAAATCAGCATTATAATGACTGATTTTTGGATCCTTCTCAGTTTTCTTCTCCATCTTGGTTTCCTTACACACATGCAGAGGATGAGAAGCCCTGATGTGCTTGTGCCTCCAGTGCATTTTGGCAGCCAAGCTGCAGGAAGATGCATGGATGCTGGAAAAGGCTCATTAATCAAACAGATGCACTCCCAGTAATTATGAAATCTCCCTATTAAGCAGGAGCAGTAAGTCATTAAAATATCTCCACCAGCCTTTTGGCTAAGATCAAGCAGAGAATATCTTCTCATTAGGATAATGGATTTCAATAAAATGATATTCCATCATTCTCCATAAGGGATCAAAATGAAACCTTTTGGTTAACTGCAATCACTTAATCATTCATTTCATCTTCCTCCAATCTTGTTCATTCATTTAGAAGGGAAAATTAATTCTTCACACATTCAGTCTACTGTCCTGGCAGACTGCATTGAGTCTAAAAGTTAACTTTGTAAATTGAATTAAGGGTGGCTTAATGAAATTAATCCTGAAAATAAAGTGAACAGAAGTGATAAGTTTGGGGTGCCTTTTTTTTTTTATTTTTTAATTCTGGGACCTATTAATAGATACAAATTCAGGGGTTTTTAACTTCAGGAGAATTTTTTGAGAAAAACTGGAGGTTAATGACATGAATCAGTTTAACTTTTTTTTTTGTTGTCTTTTTCATTTGAATTTCATTTGTACTTGTTATTCCCTATTTGTTTTCAACACATTTTCACTTCATTTTTCTGTGAACTAAGGATCTTAATTATACATGATCAGACATATAATTTATGAATTAAGAAGTGGGAGAGAAAAATAAGCTTG
Source organism: Formicarius rufipectus (assembly GCA_013399695.1). Classification (NCBI taxonomy): domain Eukaryota; kingdom Metazoa; phylum Chordata; class Aves; order Passeriformes; family Formicariidae; genus Formicarius; species Formicarius rufipectus. The sequence continues at coordinate 196,965 of VXAU01001195.1, read as the reverse complement.
AAAGGCACCATTTTATTTGACCTATGATCCTAAAAATTCATTTATGGCAGATTTTCCTTATGCTGACTGGATGTCCACATAGTTGGATAGTGGTCTCTAACTCACTACTTCTTATCCACAATTAGTCTGTGTAATCTACTCATTTGTGAAAGGACAAGGCACAGTGTCTTCAGTGCTTTGTGTAGGCTGAGATTCTATGGGAACTGTTAGGGGCCAAAATATGAGACACTCTTATTGCAAAGCCAAATTATCACTGTTAAGGTGATTAACAACACACACTTTTAAAGTTTCCTGCAGAGCTTAGAATATGTAGATGTGAGGATAAATCCTAGTGCTTTGGTGGGAGCCTGTTGTTGGTGGTGATGTACGTATGCCAGTGTGAAATGACTGCTTGAGATGTAGAGCAGCCTGTGGATTTGGGATAGTTGTCCCTGGGAACAGCTCACAGTGCAAGGTGCTTGCCATGGAAGGGAATAGTGAATCCTCCAGCTCAGCCAGTGGTTCCAGCAGGTGGTCTTGTATACTGGATCTGCAGCCCTAACTCAAACTGGAGAGCTGCTGTCTCAGAGCAGGCAAGTTAAGAGGTGTTCACACCTTCCCTGGGGTGTCTTTGCTCTCCTGACACAGCAGTTCTCCCGTGCTCATCAGAGGGGAACTGAGCTAAGCCCAGACCTTGTCACTGTTCTTGGTTTACTGAAGGGGCAGCACAGCTGTGCTCCTTTGGTGTCTCCTCGTTCCTTTATGGAGGAGGAATGCTGTCTGAGTCATGGCATCATAGAATGGTTTGGGTTGGAAGGGACCTTAGTGGTCCTCCAGTGCCAACCCCCCTGCCACGGGCAGGGACCCCTTCCACTGAGCCCCACGTTGCATTGCAGTGGGACCCCACGGGGTTGTGCTGAGGATGGATGTCAGCCAGACCTCCACAGCTTTGTTCTGGGCGTGGATATTACACTGAGGACAGACTGAGCTTTTCACTTTGAGTTTTAACTGTGTAGTATTCATTTTACTAATTTAGTTGGTCATCTTTAGTTGTCATCAAATATATCTGTTTTAAAAAATTAATTAAATATATATATCTACTTCTTGTCCAGTGCATTCAGCCAACACCTTTGGTGTGAAGGGGTGTGGGGTGTGGCACGCACTGAGCAGCCAGTTCTCAGGTACCTCATTAGCAGTGTGGTGGGTTCACCCTGGCTGGCTTTACTATAAAGGTGGTTGTGGGTCAAGATAGAGACAGGGCAATCACTTGCTAATTAACCTCATGGGGAAAACATTTTTGACTGGGGAAAATGAATTTAGTTTATTGCCAGTTAGAACAGCTGGTTGGATGCTAAAAAACAAATGCAAAACCCCAACCCAAACAGTATAAAACACCTCTCCCCGACCTCGTTCCCGTGGAACACAACAGGAGCTCCTGGTCCGGGCAGAGGCAGCAAATGTGGTGTCAGGAACTTAGTATTCAAGTCTCTGATTAAAATCAAAGGGAGGGGGCTCCAATTAGTGTACCTTCATTTTTCAGATATGCTAATTTAACTGTGCTGTGTTCCTTGGTTGACATGTTAACATGTGGTAATGATAAGGTTTTACCAAGCATAATTATCAAGCACTCTTGGCCTTAAAAGTGCCTCAGTTGTACCTGTGAATGATGATGAGGATACAGTAATAGGTGATGCTGTTGTCAATGCTATTTGCATTTGATAATTAGGGAAAAACCCTATAATTTATATTCCAAAATGATATGTGAACAGCAGGATAAGCTGGACAGCCAGGACTGTTGTAAAACACATTGGCCTGGATTTCCATGGAACAGGAAAATAAGATTGGTGTGGTAATTTAAATTGAGAAGAGAAACACAGTGATATATCATATCTAAAATCTATATATATAGCATCTCTCCTGCCAGGTTTTCAGACAATGAATTACATTATAATTCTCTTTAATGAATGTTTCTTAATTCAGGGATTTCTGAGACAGAAGGGAGATGGGGGAAAAGGAAGCAACGCTTGGGCCATTGCAATTGCACTGGATATGTTTGTTTTTAAAAACGAACAAACAAACCCCTTGAGGATCATGTGCAGCTACCTGGAACTGTAATAGTTGGCCTTCACAGTGAAAGGGTCCACTGCTACACTAACCTGGACTTGGTTAAGCCCTTTTAAAATTGTTTCTGATCCATGATAAGTTCAGAACTGGCTGTCCTACTTGTTTTCCTCTTTTCTCTTTGTAGCCAGAACTTTCCCCTGTCCCAGTAAAGCACCAGACAAGCCTGTGTGAGAGGTAGAAGCTGTTTCACTGTGCATGGCAAAACGCCTGTGAATTTTGCCCGGGGCCATGCTGGATGGAGGAGAAGTGCAGGCCATCCTTCCATCTGTTCTTTCCACTCTTTACCAGCATGACAGAAGCACTGAGATCTGAGTCATCAGCCCTTATCGATGCAGGCAGCCCGTGTCTTTGGCTTGCACCTCAGAGTCTGGTCAGAAGTGGTTTTTCATTTAAGTAGCTCTTTGGAAATGTTGATACAGTCTGGAGGTTTGTTTGTTTTTTGTTTTTTTTTTTTACAAGACCATACAAACACACTTTTGCTTTTGGAGGGAAAGAAGCAAAATTTATTTAATCATGATTACTTGATATATTTTAGGAACCTATTACATGGTAATCTCTTGTGGTGTTCTTCTTCCCACAGTAGTAGTGCTTCAAGAGAGGAAATAAACCTAAAAAGTCTAAAGGAAGATGAGCATGAATGTCAGAATATTGGGGCCCTCAGTGTCTCTTGAATTTGTCTCAATGTTTTGATTAACATCCTGCCTTGCTCAGGTGTTCTGTGGAATATCAGTGGATGTTGTGCCTTTGAAGTTGGCTGTCACCCTATTAACACCACACAAAACCCAGGCACCACTAATCAATGGTTGTTTGTCATGTTTTTCTCTTAGGTCCCTTTCAAGCCAAATGATAAGTGTCGTTCACACGTGTTAGTCCTATAACTACCTTTTCCTTCTTAAAAAGGAAAGGAAAAGTACCAAATGAGAAGTAGAACGTTTGCTTTGTAAAACAGCTGAATCCTCCGTCATTTACTAATATTCCTTCTTTGGAAAAAAAGGCAGAGCTGTTCTAAAATTTGGATGTGTATGTTCCTGCTGAGTGCTGTGACTGATGTCCTGGAACCACACTCGGAGCTGTTTGACATCAGTGTCTGGTTGGGCAGCTCTTGGATGGTGCTTCTTATGCACATGCTAAGGATGAATAAACTCATGGGCTCTCCTTGCATTGGAACTTCATTCCCTTCCATAAAGAACATATTTGCAACGCTCCAAATCTGTATCTTCTCCCAATACTGATAAAAACACAGACCTTGCAGCACCCTCCAAGATTTTGTCTCCACTGAATGTGGAACTAACAGGTAGAGTTTGGGCAAACCATGTTTTCTGGAATGAAAAACTGGACGGTGTCTCAAAACCAAATGCTGCACTTCTGAGTGATACTTCTCACTTTAGCTGTCCTCAGTTAGAAAATACTTGACCCATCATTAATACAGATTTTAAAAATGTCTGTGACTTTATTTTGATTAGATTAAATCACTCAGTTGAAACATTGACTTTACTCCCCAGTTTTGCTGCTTCTGTCAAACCAGGAATGCAAGCACAGTGGTAAAGAGTGATGTTGGTTGCCTAAGTCTACCAGAAAGAAAAATATTCAGCTTCAGATAAACAAATGTATTTGATAAACTCTTCACTGATTTCTTGCTGACTTAATAATTTGGAGCATGAGGTGTATCCTCCCTGGATTTTCCCAGTCATTGCCATGAGTTTTGTTTTCCTTACTGGCCCCCTGGGGACTTAGGAAAGGCCAACTCCAGCAGTGTTGCTGTCACACATGACCCAACAGAGGTTTATCATCTTGGCTTGGGGCACAGGGCCAAGGTTACTGTGCTTGTCACTGAAATGAAACCTGTAACAGGCTGTCCTCAGCAGCACCTGCTTCCAAGTTTGAGTTTTGAAGGGGTTTTCACTGACAACGAGCTGCTTTGAAGTACCTCCTGCCTTTGTGTGAGCATTGCTGTAAAAGTTCATTTGAAACATCACAGAAAATGTTCCAGCAATTTATGCTTATTTATTCCTACTCTTTGGGGGGACACAGTCTTGTGAATTAAACTTTGTGGATTCTAGCATTCATTTTGGATTATAAAACCAACCTATGCAAGAGGACAGGTCAGGCTGTCTCAGCATACTAATACACAGCAATCCAAACCAGCCACATTAATATTCCTATTGGTTGTCACTGGAGATGTGCCAATTCCCATATGTATTTATCCACATTCCAGAGTGCCCTTGCAATCTCATGACTGTTTTTCACAAGTGCTTGGTGGCTTATTCTTTCTCCTCAGAACACTACAGAGAAATTACATATTCAAATGGGAGGAGAGAAATGTGATCAGGATAACTAGCATTTAGCACACAGTACAAATTAAACCCAGATGATATGGTTCTCTCCCTTGCTCCCCAACATTTAGATTAGAATTCATATTTAAAACAGGAGCCTTTTGCATTACAAGTAAGGATTAAAATAGCTTTAAACTTTTTTCCCCTTTGCTTGACAGGCCTTCTTGTACAATTAATGAGTCAGATATAATGTTAATAGTTAAGAGTTTGTAGTTTGTATTTTAAATATTCTGTTTGTATAGTGTAAAGGAGGTTAAGCCTTTCTGGTTAGAGAGCCAGGGCTTTGTATATTGATTGGCTAAAATATTTTTTCAATGCTACTACAGATTGACTCATCTGTTTCATATTCTGCTAAGGATTCATTGTGGCTACTTTGGAATCAGAACACAGTATTGATATTGCAGCCATTTGTCCTTTTGCCTCTAAGTTAATCAGCTTTTGAGCGCTTAATTTCTGACATACACATATGGAGGGTTTTGGGGTTTGTTTTTTTTTTTTTTTTTTTAGTAAAGTTGCTATTAGGGGCATGTTTATGTCTTAGAACCATGCTACAGAAAAATGATAATCCTATATTATCATTTCATATGAAATCTTGATTAAAGATTTTAAAGCAGGAAGGGGGAATTTGTGGATTTTTGAAAGCTATATTCCTTGGTGTACAGTGGATCATAATGATGCAAAAGCCTTTGTTATTCAAAAGCATACTTAATAAGTCATGATCACTTGTTTCTGATGATTTCTATTTATCAGTATCCAAGTATTTTTCTTATTTAGAACCACTGTTACACAGCTCTCTTTTTACTTTGCCGACAGAATCTTTGCAAGGGCATCTGAGAGACCCTCTGATGTAGCTTGAAATTATTGCCAGACACTACCTGTGGCTCCAAAAGTGTGCTGTTCCCACTGGTGCCTATTTTTGAGCTCTAGTTGCTCATGTGCGTTCCGACCGACGGCGACACACAAATGTCAGGCAGACACAGGGAGCTGCAGATTGCCTTTTTCATCTACTCAGACTGCTTTGATAAGAGATGTCAGCAACTTTACAGGTGACCTGTTTATTGATCAGGATGCCAGGGGTTTGAGCAGACTTCTGAGAAGCAAAGCATCAAGGGTTTTTACTCTGCTTTGCCCATCAAACTCCCTGAAGTCACTGGTGTAGCAAGGATTAAGCTTTAATAACCTCTGGGGCTGATAAGAGAGTTTGTGTGTTTATGCTCTGCTTTGTGCTGTCCCTTCAAAACTCACAGTCCCTATTCCCCAAATAGCTCATGGACTGACTAAGTGGGAATTAAAGCAATTGCAGGCCAGTAGGAGACAGCCTTTTTTTAGTTTATCCAGAGGGTTAGACTAGAAGAATAAGCTATAAATAGACTGTAAGGCAGGAAAGGGCAGATATTCCTTTCCTGGTATTGTTGGATGTGGACACCAGAACTGAGAGAGGCTGCTCTTGGTAGGACATGAGGTCCACCTCACTGGTTACCTGGTTTCCCATAGCCAGGTGCCTGAAAAAACATGTGAGAACAGAGCAAGTGCACAGCACTCTTTGGCTTCAATTATCTTTAAATCCAGAGGGATTAGAAGACTGTGGATTGCACGTTTTGCATTTGTATTTAATGACATTAGATGACCCTCCCTCCCTCGATCTAATTATTTGAATCTTAAGGGAACTCCTTTCTGATGGACAGGTACTGATATTTCCCTCTGAAGAGGGAAGCTGGAGTAGCAAATATCATACCTCTGGCAGAGTTAGCAGTTCTTTTGATCCAAGCAGAACAGAGTGGAGAGGAATTGTCTCTGTGCTTCAGGAAGGTAACATTCTGGGCTTAGTGAGTAAAAACTGGATTCTACAGGAAAGCACTAAAACTGCTGAAACAACCAAAGCCTCCCCAGGATTATATTTTTTCCCTCTTGGATCTGTGGAATAACAGTATTTCGTGTTCTGAGGGCAGTTTAAATAAGGCAATATATTTAGTGGAACTTGTATATAGGGTTAGAAATATTAGCTTATGTAAGCAGTCTTTTGACTTTTGTTGCACCTAAAGTCATGAGTTATTGATGAGATCTAATATCTTTTTTAAGTCTATTCATTTCAAATATTATCCTTCCCTACAATCCATACACATTTCTGGTGAATATCCTACATTTCTGAAGCATAAATGAGCAGGCAGGATTGGGAGGTTTGGTTTTTTAAACAATGAGAAAGTGAGTTTTTTTTATATTTTTTGAGCTTCTTAGTTGGTATCTCCAAAGAGGCATAGAAGATCACAGTTCTAAACAGTGCAGGAAAACTATACGAGCTGTTTTGGTTTTCGTAGCCCCCACCCCAATCCTGGCAATCCCAGCAAGATGAAGGACTCAGATCTAAGACTGCAGAACGTCCACAGAATGAAGGATATCCACAACTGTCTGTGAGAACTGTGACCACAGTGGCAAATACAGAGTAATATTCCCTGGGGGATTTATTGGTTTGTTGGTTTTGGTTTTTAAAAAAAAACCCATAAATCAAGCCACTGTGTCTCAGTGTTTTGGACCCAAGTGTGGGTGGGTGAAGCAGAGACAGGTGAGCCATCCAGGGGGGTGATGGCTTAGGGGTCAGGAGTCTTTCCAAACAAGTGTTGCCCTACTTCCTTTTGCATGTCTTCAGTAGTAGCACCAACATGACAGCTGCCAAGGGAAAGGAAGCATATTTTCTCAGTAGTCACTGGAAGCAGTTAAAAGATTAGAAGGTCTAATGAACTTCTACTAATTGCAGAGGTTTTTCAGCTGTCATGTTGCTCCTGAGCACATCTAAAATCCATGTTTATTTTTGTTGCAGAAAATTAAGGTTTTTCTTAGACTTTTTTTAATAGCTTTTTGAAAGTTTATTTGTTATGATTTTTGTTAGCTCTTTTTTTTTTTATTTTATTTTTTTGAATATGCTGAGTCTCTCATTGTATTTAGCAATAAATTAAATTGTATCAGTAACGCCCATTTTTTATAACCAAGTCTTTCTATTTCTGACATTTTCCTATGAAAATGCAGATTTTTTTTCCCCCCTTCACCTTGGTTTCAAGCTACAGATGGCAGAAAATTGTATAAACCTAACAATGTACTTTCAAAAATATACTAAAAGACACCTAGGGAGCTGAACAAAGGTACATGTTCAACCTGAGCTCTCATTACTGCTGAGAATATGGCTTTCTCCTTAGCAGTAAATATCATGCAATATAAGCACAGGGAAATGCGATAGAGAGATTTTATGATTTTATTTTTTTTTTAATTTTCTGATTATATGTTGTTTTGCTTTTAAATATTTCATCCCCCTTTCACCTCGCTCCCAGGATTAATGCCAAGTGTGTAGCTAGTGGCACTGCCGGTGGCGTGGCAGCACGAGCAGGCTGGCAGCACTCTTTCAGCTGCAAACCTGGGTTTGGGAGGGATGCCAAGTAGGCTGTAGATAATGAAATGCCTGAAATACACTGTCAGTGGTTGAGTATTTGTGTGGTTGTGAGACTGGGGACAGAAAGTGGCCAGCAGGGCTGCTCACATCTGGTGCTGCTGTGGCTGGCACTGGAGCCCCTGGCCCCCCACCCCGTCACACGCAGGGCTGCTCCGTGCCCAGCTGTGCTGCCTGCCCCCTCCTCTGCTCTGTGCTCATCCATCTCGCTGCTTGGGGGTGTAAACAGTGATGTTTGAGACCATTTCTCTTCCCGTGTCAAAATCCCATCATTGAAGAGTGTGGGACTGAGCTGGAAAGCCACCGGAACTGTCCTTTCATGCAGTTCAAAGCAGCTGCCCTTTACTCTTGCCTGTGCTTGTATGAATTTATTTTTTTCCCTTAATGTTTTGTAACTCAGAGGAAAGCTTATTTATTTTGTAAAGGAAGCTTATTTATTTTGTTAAATGTCACAGTACCAATTCCTGAATCTTGTGTATTTCTGTGCTTCAGTTTCTATTGCTGTGAAAGTAATTCTGTATTTTATTACATGAGACTGCACATTGTAAGTGAACTTCATTGTAAATGACTTGATTAACTCACAATCCCTTTTTTTCCCCCCTGAAAGTTCTTTAGAGGGTTGGATTTCTTTGGCCTTCACGTGTGATCCAGTCCAGTCAAATCACTGGTTGGTTATTGCACTAAAACTGCTGTGGCTGAGCATTAAATGTGCTTCCTATGCATATTCAGGCCTATGGTGGTCTAGACCACCTGTGGTCATCTAATGCTTTCTAGACCCATAAAATTGAGGGTGTTTCCTCCTGGCAGAGCCTGTATTTAAAAACATCAGTCAAGATTACAGGTGTAGGTTAAGGCTTTTTTCACTTCTACCTGTAAAATAAAAGAGTAATACAAGCTACATAGTTTTCCCATCTGTTGAAATGCCTTACACAAACTAGAAAAAAGAACAGTACAGAAAGTATTTCAAAAATCTCAAACCAGATTTTTTTTTTCATACTGATTTGTCATACAGCAGGAGATTTTTTTAGAAACTTTCTTTCTTCATTAGGAAGGCAAAGACCCTGATTTTGGTTTTTCCATCTTACATGCTAATCCCAAATTCATCTCCCTTATAACTGGGTAAAATTGAAGTTCTCAAATGGATTATAGAGATTAGTTAGTACAGTTTTGTTCAATGAATCTGTTGTATGTGATAATTCATAGGCATTAATTAATGTCCCCTAATTTCTTTTCTTTAAAAAATATAATTTTATCAGTACTTCTGTTACAGAAATGAAAATTTGTATCTTCTCTACTCTTACAAAGCTTTCTTGATAATACTTTTCTTTAGCACTTGATTGTATGTCACCAGAAACATTCCAGATACACCAGGGCAGGTTTCTTGTTCACCCCTTGTCTCCCTAAGGGGAGTGGTAGCCCATGGTTAGACATCACCATCGTCTTATTCTGTGCTTTGTTGAAGTCTATCTTTTCTTATGTCATAGTGTGTGTTTTCTTATGGGCTTAAGGTGGGCTTTTGGGTTGTTTTTTTTTGTTGTTGTTGTTGGTTTGCATTTGTTTGGGTTGTTTTCTTTACCCTGGGAAACTGGATGTAGCTATAAATGTACGAAAGTAACATGGTTGTGTTATCACTTAAAAAAAGAAAAAGGGCACACTGCCTGTTAATATTTACAAATAATTAAGAGCATGAAGTGAACGTGTTTTTCTTGTGTTTCAGAGAAGTGTGATGAGCCCCTGGTGTCAGCACTGCCCCACTCCTCCTTCAGCAGTTCCTCCTCCATGAGCAGCAGCTACGTGCCAGGCTATGCCAAGCTGAACAAGAGAGGAGGTAAGGGACACTCCACAAAACATCCACACACTTCACCAAATGAGCAGTGGGGTTTTTGTCCCGGACATGCTTCTCTGTGGGATGCTGTTGCTGAAGGCGTAGCTGTGTGGCAGAGTGTGGAGGTGATGGGTCCCTGTTCCCTGGCACGGGGCAGCGAGTGCTCAGCAGGGAAAGGTGGGCCATGTGCCTGCTGTGGGTGCACTCACAGCACAGCAGGACAGGGGTCTGCATGTCCCCACACCCCTGGCTTTGCTGGCCAAGTGGCAACTGTGGTGGGACCACTTTGCTGGAGCCAAACCCAACAGCTCTGGTGGGTGGGCTGGTTTAGCTGTGCCCTGGCTGGTGGTTCTGCTGCCACTCAGGTGTCTGTAGCACCACGGGCAGGAGCGCTGGCTTTGTCCTGTGTTTCTGTACTGCAGTGACATGTTCAGAGCTCCCAAAGCCACCTCAGAATGTGTGTGTAACTCTGATGTCCTGCCTGGTCTATTTGTGTCCTCAGGGCCAAGCACGTTTATTCCATGGTCCAAACACAAGTCTTGCCCTTGGCCCATAGGAATTTTCATAGCTTCTCTTAACATTTCTAGCTGTCTATTTAGGTATAATTCATCTCCAAATCAATTTCTAATACATTTAAACATAAAATTTTAGATTAACAGACAATTAGTATTCTGAATATCACTGGGTTTGTTTCCTTTCTAAATAGTATCAATCTAAAAGTTTGAAAATAGAAAATTTCACACATTCATGTGAACCAGTGCTGAAATTTATCTTTCTCCCAAAATACATGTGAAAGGCATAATTAATTGCTATTCCAACTAAGCAAGCTGAACAGCAGCCCAGGACCAGCTCAGAGAAGGTGTGAGGGAGCAGCTCCAGCCCTGCAGATCTGAGGCAAAGCCTTCCCTCAGCTGTGCTGGCTGTTTTGGTACAAGCCTTTGGTACTTCTCATTCCTTCTCTTGTGGTGTCTGGACGTGTTCTGGGAGGTGTTGGGCCCCTGAGGTTGTGTGTTCCATTGCTCCTTGTCCACATGGAAGAAACTAAGGGGTACATCAATTCTAAACCACTGTCCATCCCTCAGGGTGACTTCTGCTGTATGACCATAATTGTGTTTGTTTCTGTTCTAGTCCCTGTAATAAAAATAAAAATAAAAAAAAGTCACTAGAAACACTTTAATGAAATACAAATTAGCATCAGCTTGGAGGGGAATATTTTCACTTTGCTTTTAGATGAGTATTTCTGCTTTTAGTTTACAAGACCACTTCTAAGTGAAAGGCAAATCAGACATTTGGAATTTAATTTTTTCCTTTAATTATATTTACCCTCCCCTTTCTTACCCTTATAACCACTACAGTGCAGTTTCTTTTAATGATGTTTCTTCAGCAATATGGATCAGTGCCATCATTAATCAAACATTTGCTTAATTTTCTCTACCAAAAGGTCATCTGAAATTTAGTTCCATCTCTGTTAAATAATAGTTGGCTCTCTCTGTTTAAAAGCACCTTCTCTAGATTGTTGCCATCCATCTCTTAATACCTAAGAAACCTGGCATATGTACTTGTCAAGCCTGAAGCTACTTTCTGTTCATTACCAAATCCTGTTTTCCTAATTGCAGTGCAGTAGAAGTGCTGCAGAATTCAGGGGTGTGTTCAACACAGGGACTTGGCATCTCTGTTTGTGCTTCTGCTTCCAGAAGTGGTGGGAAACAGCTCAGTTTTAATGCTGAGCTATTCTGCACCTTCATGGAATTGCAGATATTGCTAATCAGACCAGGAATAAGGAAATCCAACTTGTTTTTTTTCCTCTCCAAAGAGTCATTTTCAGCTAATAGATTCCCAGATCAAATGTGCTATTTAAACCACACTGTGCTGAAGTTATTAAAGGGAAGGAACTCCCCCTCCTCTAGCCCCAGAGCCTTCATATTAAAGGAATGTGCATTTGAAAATTCCAGTCTCCAACCCAATTATTTTTCTTCACCGTTTTCATGCCACTCCACTCTAGACTGGAAAAACACTTTATCAGAATAGATAATATATTTTATTCCATTGATTAAGACACTGATTTACTGAGCAACCACATCATGTTATTAAGAAGATCAGAGTTATGACTGTAGTTGTGGTTGTTTCCTGCTATAAATGTTGCAGTTGAGAGGCTGCACATCAAAGAGTTTAATATTTGCAGCAATTTTTAGGAGGCTTCAAAAGCAGGAGTTTATTTCTAATGTTTGATATCACTTTGTTGGCAAATCCTGTAACTAGTGATCTTAGCAAACAGAATTAAATCTGTGTGGAATGGCATTGGTGTGGAAGCCTCCAGGGTGTGCATGTAGGGTGGTTCTCTGTGTCAGTTTGTGAGAATATTTTACATTTCCCACATCTGTCCACTCAAACCCCTGTTAGCCTTCAGTGACTTATGGATTAGTATTTATACTTATTATTTTAAGGAAAATACAGATTTGATGGACAGAAACTGGGTTAGAAAAGTTAACCTCTCCAAATCAGTTTGCTGGCTGGTCCATATTGTCCCGTGTTGCTACCTGTTCCTGTTCTGAGCCTTCTTCCTTGCTGGGATAAGCAAGGGGAAGCATCCTGGGAAACTGCTGACTGTGGGAGCAAACCCTCAGTGCTTACCCACAGCTCCCTGCAAATTCATAATTCGTGTCCTTTTGATGGTAAGGTAATGTTTCAGTTTAAACAACAAAGTCCTAGTGCTCTACTGTGTTATAGGATTAATGATACTTTTTAGTTTAATATTAAAATTTTGTGTATTGTTCAGTGCCAGTATAAGAAAGACACAGATTATTTTTGAAATGTTTGTAATTTATGAGATGACGAAGCACCACAGAAGAGGAATGTACATTTCCCTTTTTCGTTCTTGCCACTTTTATCTATATATATAATTGCAAAAATTTTTAAATCTTTGGATAATATAAAATCCTAAAAGTCTTTTTTTGATGAACTTCTTGAAGAAATAATTTTGAATTTATTTTTGCCTTATCAGCGACATTGTAAACCAAACATTGCTAAGTGTATTAAGTGATCCAGTGTAATATTAGGAGAGACTATGGGGATGCAATATCTTTGAGGGGAAAAAAAAGAATTACTTTTCAAAATGCCTGCCCCAGGAGTCGTCCCCAGAAATGTACGCCATGAAGGCACTGCCAGAACACCTTTTAGTTGACATCTGGTTGGTGGGCTGGATAAAGGTTGTGGTTCCTTCCCTTTTCACCACACTTGTCCTCCTGCACAGCTAATCTGTGTTGCTGCCACCTCACTAAATAAAGTGGCACCAGAGAAAAGGAGAGTTTTCAATTAGTCAATTCCACAGCTTTTTCAGGTCTGTCCTTGGTGGCTTTTTCATCTGTGATGTCAAGGTTATAAGGTCCAACATCTTGTGACCTGCCATCAGTAGAATCAATGGGCTGCATCACATCAAGAGAAGGATTCTTAGCCCACGGTTGAGATAATGCATTATCAGTCTTCCTTTTAATGCTTCCCAAGCTATTGGACCTTACACTTCTCTCTAGTACAAGAATTAATGCTGCCCATCATCCACCTCATACCATTTTAATTTAGGGAAGAACTTCTACATTATTTCAACATAATGTAATGTTATATAATATAATATAATTGGAAGCTGCTTGAAACTCAGTAGAGTCTCAGAACTTCAGAAATAATCCCAGCAGACAGTGAAAGTATGAAGGTCATAATGAATTTTTGGGTATATGGAAATTATCTTTTGCCCAGTGGAATAAAATAGAGCAAACTTGGCACCCAGGGGTTCTGTTTCAAGTCCAGTATTAGGGGGGAATCCAATGCTGCCAAAGAAATGGATAATGCAACATGAAAGTTTCTGTAGGGCAGTTATGTTCAAAAAACAGGCCTTTTAGCACCTCTATGTAACTCCTCTCCAGGCTTTCATGTTACCTTTTAATCAGTGTGCTGACCTTGGCCTGTTATCAGAATTATTAATGTGACTGTAAAATAAGCATCAGAAGTTTTAAGTGTTGGCATAGGTGTAGTTGAGATGTGTTTTTTTTTCCTCAGTGGAGTTTTAAATTCTGCCTTCTGCTTGGAAGATGCAAGGACTTATCTATAATGGGACATGATTCTTTTATTCCCCCAATCATTCCCAGTAAGTCAATCAAATCTGTTCGGCAATAACTCTAGCAGTATAAAAAGAATGTTGCTAGAGCTTTGCCTTTGAAGAACTCTAGAGACACCCAGCTTAGGCTCTTTGGAGCCCCTGCAGGGGCAGTAGGGGGCTGTCATGTCCCTGTGTTCACAAGGAGTACACTAATACAGGTACAACATCATTCATTTTATTTTGATTGAAACCCTCTCAGAAAAAAGTTACAATGCAGTTGTCAGTGCTTTGTGAATTCACTGTCCTGGTAATTGTATGTTTTCTAAGTAGGAAAGCATGTGGAAATAGTTGCTCTTTCTGAGTAAGAATTTATAAATCATTAAAATATCATTGCTTTTTAGTAAATAATCAGCAGTTCTCTATTTGTACATATGTACTTTAGATAAACACACATTGTACAGTCTGATAGTATATTTGTTAAAACCTTCTCAGGAACACTGTAGATAAATTAGGTGATCAGAAGTCAGGACAAATTGATAGTCATTACCTATGAAATAATTACTTATCCATTTAAAAAATGAGGAAAACTATTCATGGGTGAAAAATCCTCTATTGGTTCATTTATTAATACACCCCTAAAAACATATTTGTATGTGACAGAGCAGTATTTGTGTTGCACACAGTATAAGCAATATTTCTGGAATGATTTAGAGTACAAGTGACTCATGCGTTGTTTGGTTTTGGGAGGGCTTTGTGTTTGGGCTTTTGTGTTGCTGCTGGTTGGTTGGTTGTTTTTAATTTTCATTTTTGTATTCACTTCAAGACACGTCTACTTTAGGAGCTTCTTGACCTGTGAAGGTAAATGAATACACCACCATTTTATTAGTGATGTGACCTTTTGGTATTACTCCTAACCAAAATTTTGTATACCACTAACTTCAACCTCTAGGTTTTGGCTTGGATTTTTTTAATTCCATAAATAATTTGGGCTCATCTCACTGTGTAAAATAAAATAAAAATTAAACAAAACAAACAAACCCACAAAAACAAACAAACCCCCCCCCACAAAAAAAAACAAACAAACAACAAAAAAAGAAAACAAACCCCAAACCAAACAAACAAACAAACAAAAAAAAAAAAAGGTATAGATTTTTTTATATGTCTTCATCTGCTTTCAAAGTAAGTAGTCATGCACTCTGCTTTGATTTGGAATGTAACCCACTTCAGCACGAGCACTCATGTCTCTTTGTGCAGGACACCTGTGGGTGTCACTGGGCTCGCCCTAAGGAAACATTTTTCATAAGCACATATGTTTTGTAGAAAGAATTCTGAGAAAGACAGATGAAAATGTTTGCACTGGCTCATTCCTCTGAAATCACAGGCTCTTCCAGGCTCTGGATCAGTATATATGGCAGTAGGAAAAAAGGAATTCATTACTAGAAGATAGAGAATTTTGTGAAGGGGCAGGAAAAATAAGCATCAGAAAGAGGATGGAAAAGTGGCAGAGTACATCCAGGACAGACAGATACATTGAAAAACTAACTTTAAAAAGGAAGGACATCACCCTTTTCGTTCCAAACACAATCCAGGAAACAAAGTGAAGCTCAAGTAATTGCATTGAAAAAAGCATCATTAGCTTATGTTAATTTACCACAGCCTGATGGATAGAGAAAGCATGACTGTTTTTTCCAGTTCATAACTAATTTGTTAATTAAAGTGTTCAGAATACCTAATTGGATTATTTAATACATGTGTAGATGGAGAGGGAGGAATAAAAATACTGCTGAGCTCTCAGCCTTGGTGAGTTTTCTCCTGCAGCAATGGTTTGCAGAGCACAGCAGAGAGGAGGCAGACGAGCAGGGGCAGCAGCTCACCCAGCTCTCCTGAGCTCGTTAATTGGCTGTGACGCTAATGAAGGGGCTGTGCTGGGGGCAGGGGAGGCCTCTCAGCAGCCAGAGGGGATCTGTGTGTCACTGTCCCCTTTTCCCATATCCTGGGCATGGTACCAGTGCAGCTCTGGCTGTGCCCAGGGGAGCCACAGTCTGCCCCTGGACCTACCCTGAGCCACCAGAGCTCACTGACAGTTCCTCAAGCAGCACTAGGACATTAACCTGTAAATCCTTAAGGAATCTCTTCTTGTGTTCTTCCTGGTTTCATCTTGAAAATGCACACCTGATGAGCCCTCCAGCTCTGCTCAGAAAACTCATTTTCCTATTTGCATTGGTGCAGGAGCTCATGGCGTCAGACGTGGAGTGGCTGATCACTTTATACTCTGTGGACAGAATAATATTCCTGGTCCTTCTCTTCGTTACTCTTTGTTGTCAGCTACTTCATGCTTCTCATGGATGTGCCATACCCATAGGATATGTTAAAAGTTCTGACATCATTTCTAAATGTCATTAAACTAGTGTTGTTTTTTATTTAGTATGTGTCAGAAGCATTCATCAGGTTTCCATTCACAGAACTCCCACCTGTACAGGGAGGGGTTTGCATTAGTCAGATATTGTACAGGTGTGGGTAGTATTGCCAGCAACAGGCTCTTGTGTGCATAAACACACATTTTTCAGAGGAGGACATCAGTCCTTGTACATTAGACAATAATCAAGCCACTCAGAGATTCCAGATGTTACCTCTGCTGTCTGATTTCAATTCTTATTTCCTGTGAGGAAAGGCTGAAAAACTGGGATTGCTGAGCCTGCAAAAGAAAGGGGCTTGGCAGGACCTAATGGGAGCCTGCTAGAAAGCTGGAGAGAGAGGGACTTTTCACAGCAGTATGTGTAGCGACAGAAGGGGGAATGGCTTCAAACTGAAAGGAAGTAGGTTTAGATTAGATGTTAGGGGGAAATCCTTGCTGTGAGGGTGGTGAGGGACTCAAACAGGCTGCCCAGAGAAGCTGTGGATGCCTCATCCTTGGAGGAGTGTGTATGGCCAGGCTGAATGGGGCTCTGAGCAGTGGAAAATGTCCCTGCCCACAACAGGAGGGTTTGGAACTACATGATTTTTAAGGTCCCTTCCAACCCAAACTATTCTAGGATTCTGTTTAAAAAAACTGACACCCTGTAATTAATTTTTAGACTTAATATAAAAGCTGAGACTTGTCTGTAAAATGCACAGTAATGCCATGTCAGAGTTCAGCTGGATGCCTCCTCAAAGCAGTGCCTCTGAAGGAACTTGGTTACACCAGAAATGGCCCTGAACACGCCGAAGGAACACTTGGGGTTCCTCAGGCACCTGGGCTGCTGCATCTGCACAGAGCACTGGGAACATTAAAAACCCAAAACGCTCGAGGTAGGAAAACTGGACATCCTCTTCTGACAGGTGCAGCATGTTTAGGAACAGCAGAGGCTGCCAGTTTAGATGGCCTAGGGTTGGTTATAGTTACAGATACTCCAGATGCAGAGCTGTGAGATCTGGAATGAAGGCAGAGCTGTAGTGAGTGCACAGAAAATGCACTGTCAGCTCTTCCCAAGGTCGTGCCTCTTGCCAAGTGCCACGAGTGTTTCACCCTCTCCTGCACACAAACCCTGTTTCCCTACACAGATGGGTGCAGTGCAACTGATAGATGGCTGCTTTGAGCACAGCCAGAGCTCTGCCTTTCCCAAATAAGTCATAAACAAGCATAAGTGCTGGTAGAAATGGGAGCTATTTGGCTAACACTGTAACCTCCTGGTGCAGTTATGTGCTGAGAGAAAGAAAAAGAAATAATGTGATCAAATGAGGCTATTTGTTGCAGGATGGGAGAGTGCAGCTGTTATTCATGTTTCAGCTTTCACAATTAGATTATTCACATGAAAAATCTGAGCTCCACACTGAGAGACAACATTAATACTTGTTTTTCTCATATGTGATTTACTACGTAAGTCACAAAAAATTACTCAGTCTGGAAGAGTCTTTCTTAGCATCCAGTCTCATGTCATAGATTTGCTGTTGTTTTCTCTGTTTTGTTTCACTGTCTTAGATGAAACTAATTTTTTAACACTCTTTGTGTGTAAGACTCATTTGAACATGGATAAAAATGATGCTCATTTCAAGAAGAAAAGTATGTCAGCTTTTACTGAGCAAGATCATTTACTTTAGGAAAGCTCCAGCTTTACATGAGCCTTGTGCAGGGAAGGAGAGGTGGAGAGGGAAGAGGGGAGTGAAGGAGTGTTGGATGATCTTACCTAGAGTTATTATCAAGAGGAAACATTTGCCTTGAGTGAGAGAGAATAAATCTTTTGGTGAGGTTATGGCTCTTGCAGAGATTTGAGGCAGCTCTGTCCAGAATGCAGGTGACTATAACACTGCAGGGTGGGGAACTCTTGGAGTAATTAAGGAGAAACAGTTCAGTTACGCTGACACAATAATATATATATATAATAGAGCTGTTGTACTTTCTGCATTCTCTGCATGGAGATTTGTTGTGTTAGAGGTCAGCTAAGGACCAACCAATCCTCAGAAGAAATATTAGTAGTAGTTTGGCCCCTTCCTCCTGCTATCTGCACTATTTTTCTTTTGAAATCATGCTTTTGTTTCACTGTGATGTATCTTTCCTAAAGGATAATATTGTTCTGTATTGAACATCTTTGGCAGTTGTTGGCCAACTAAGAAATAAAATATCAACATTGAGCCAACTTATTTTCAGAGATCTAAACTTTTTGGTTGCTTCTAAAACAGATTTTTATCTCTTTTAAGCCAGACGTGTTCTCTATGACAATTTTTTTTGAATGATCAATTTTCAAAGTCACTTAATGTTAGATAAATTGTTTCTACTGTGATTAGTGGAGCTGTATAATTTGATAAGCAGTGGAAAAAAAAATGCTAACTAGCTTGAAAAGCTGCTTCTTGAAAAGTTGTATTTCAGATGTCTCTGCTTTTCAGTATTGACTACCATAAAATTTAGAATTCCTGCTGGGCTTTTAGGCACTCAGCTCCCAGTGAGCTAATTTTGCTTTGGTTAAGAAAGTTGTCAGAAATTATTTGATGCTTGTAAGGATCAAAGGGTCTTATGGTATATAAGAAGAGGCACTTGATCATGTCTATAATTACATAATATTTATAGATCAGGAATGACTAACCATAATTTATCTTATCCCTGTCTTCTTAACTTTTGCTGGTGCAGCCTGTGTGACACGAAGGTGACTGTTTTGTGGGAATAATCGGGTGACATTGGGCCATGTTGTGAAAAGATAAGTGAAGAAGATATTGCTCAGTGAAAGAGGGCAGAGTGCTTTTGCTGAGGAGGAGATGTTGGGTGTTGCACAGTGCTGCTGAGGGGCTTCACCTGACCCCGTGCCAGCTGGAGCATCCATAGAAACCAGGTGTTCCTTGGAATACACAAGCCCACTTCTTTTCATACATACTGAGAGAGATGGTAGTTGTACTGCTTTCCTTTCTTCAGCAGCAAGAGGTTGTGTGTTCTCTGTGGTGGAGAAACCATCTCCACACCAGGCAGTGCTGGCAACTGCTCAGCAACACCCCCTACAACACCTTTTGGATACACTGAGGTGGTTGTTGCTTGTACGTGCTGGTTTCTACGGGGGGGTTGGTGTTTGGATGGCTTCTTGTGGTTTGGGGTTGTTTTTTCGGGGGGGAGAGGAGGAGGTTGTTCTTTCTCTTCTATTTGTGGTTGACCAGTTTCTAAATCAGGCTAAAGTGGTTCTCAGCTATCAAGAAGAAAAAGTTGCATGCTAAATTTAAAACATAACAGTTACTGAGAGTCCAGAGAAGCTATTAATTAAGAGCCTAATTATAGCGAGCAAGTCTCTAAAAGTTGCTTTAATGAACTCCTAGTTTCTAAGATAAACCAAATTCTATGTATTGTGTGCAGAATGCATTCTCTTAAACATGCTGGTGATGATGCTTAGGGTCTTTCATGCTCTTAATGCAGTAATTCAGAATTCAGCAGAGGCAGCAGCCAACATGACCAATGGCTGTTTGGGGAGCCACGTCCGGAGTCATCTGGAAAGGAGTTCCTCAGCTGGGGATCCAAAGGAGCTCAGGAACTGAGTGGCATTTGGCAATGAATATCTTTAAACATTTCAGTTCCCAGGTTTGCACTAGACTTCAGTCAAGGAATTGCATTGAGCCCTCCGTAGGGAATGTTTTTGCTGCAGCTGGAGCAGTGGAGGCAGAACCTGCCCTATCAATATGTGCTCCCTGCCCCCCTTGGAGGACAAGCTGAGCAGCTCACCAGTGTGGTGTGGCACTCCTGTGCTCTTATCTTGCCTGCTTACTGCTGCTCCCTCCATGAGACAGGGTTTGCTGGGGAAATCTACAGGCTGATCCAATTTTATGGATGATTGCAACACTTTGAGCCTCTCAGACTTGTCTGCAAAGGCGAGGAAGTTTGAAGGAACACGGGAAGTTGACTACAAATAAGAAAGAAGACAGGAGAGACCTCAAAATAAATTGATTTACCCTACTGGCATAGGTCCAGAGCTTACTGAAAAATAGGAGTTGGGACTGTGAGGAAAAAAGTACCAAAAAAGTTTCTAAGTTAACAGAGATAAGAAAGCAACATAAAGTAAGCCTTTGGTTTGCCAAGAGGGTTGGAGTTACCAGAATCATTAAACCACGTAATTTCCAGTCACCGGGAAAGAGCTGCTCCCTTTTCCCACCGTCTCCCTTTCCCTGCAGACAGAAGTGGACTCAGTTTAGGGCCAGGTCAATGGGCACTGCCCTGTTTGTTTACAAGGCTGCCCCATTTTTTAGCTGGTCACATGACTACAAAAATGGATAGCCTGGTGGAACACAGCTAAAGGCTTGGCTATAAAGGTGCTTTTCATTATTTCATAAGCTCACTGTATATTACGTTAGGAGCAGGGAAATTGAAGGCTTCATAATGACTTTTATCTTGGTAACTTGCCCCAAGAACTTTTAAAAGTTCTGAATATTACAGCTAAGGAACAGGATGCTGCTAATCAGAGTAATCAGAGTAATGAAGAGCATTGTGAGACTTCAGCTTTCTGTCAAGGTGCTAAAATCTATTAGAGAAAGTAATTTAATTATGCACTTTATTATCTATAATAAGGGTAAATTGACTGGTTTACTTCCAAAATTTTCAATTAAATATAGGTATTATTTTTCTGTAGTACTGGGAGCTCATTGTTAGCATTTTGCAGAAGTCCTTTGCCCAGCAGAGATGGGACTATTAACTGTTCTCCTACTTGTGTTTTAGACAAATGCTATTAATTCTAACTTATGATACAGAATATTACAAAAACCACATGAATGGCATAGGTGTCCCAACATATGCTGATAGCATTATTTAAAATATAATGTTAGTACTGGAAATCTAATATGGACTGCTATTATGGATGATTTTAAACTGTCAGCAGTACCAGCCAAACAGAATATTATTGAATGTGGGCTCTGTAAAAAAACCTAATTGAAAAAATTATGCCTAGAGTCAGTTTTGCTGTTGATCAATACCAGCAGCATTGGTAAGTGGTGACAGAGTTTTAAATAACAAGTACATGCAACTTTCTGACAAGCTATATTTAAAACATGCTCCCACTTTCTACTCCCCACAAAGGAAAACAAAGGATTTTAAAGATGTACAAACTTGCAGCTATTTTGGGAAACTTAATAAGAATGAACTGAATTGTAGGAGATTACATGAAATCAGAAAGAGGAGAAAAGAGATAGAGATTTGCAAATGTGCATAAGAAAAATGATCCCTCAATTCTGTTAATTTTCCAGGCAAGTTTAGCACATAAATCCCTTTGTGCTCTGAATATTTAATGAAGTGTCAGTAATTTTTTCATTGCAATTTACATGAAAAACATAAGGTAGGAATAACATGAATTCAGATGTGCCCAAACAAAGCTGCACTGATGTGCAGTGGCTAATTCAGTAAACTGCTTTCAACAAATTAGACACATTTAAGAAGGGGCTGTCAGAGGACTGTGTGGTGCAAAGTGAAGGATCTGTGAACAGTGTCAGGGAAGGGAGATTATGGAAAAACAGACCCATTTGTGTTTCTTCCTAAAGGGACCCTCAGGCCAGAGAGTTTGGAAATGCCTTCCCTGGATTTTATTAAGCTAATGTACCGTGTCTGCATTTGATTTCTTTTTATTCCCAGAGGGATTATATTGCTCTTTTTAACTATGTTTGCTTGAAAGTACAGAATGTGCATCCAGAATAGAGAATTGAGCATCAGACTTCGTCTTGCCAGATGGGTATATGAAGCTATAAAATGAGGTTCAACAATTTATCTGAGCATTTCTTTGGAAGAATAGCTCATGTCAAATACATGAGGCAGACTTCAAAGATAAAGCTAACCTTTTATAACAATTATCCCCCTGTAAAAAGTATTGCTGTGCAATTTTTCAGTCTCTGCTGGTGGTTTGGCGTGGCCAATCAAAATCTCTGGAAGTGTACAGAATTCAGTTTAATGGCACAATAAAGTTTGGGTCTGAGGAGGAGGGGAGAACTGTGAAAATGTACTCACAGGCTGTAGGTACCAAAGCACATTCTCTCCTCTGTAGGAGGAGCTCGAGGGCTTTGGCTTTCTCCCAAAGCTCATTCACCTGTAAAAGATCGTTCATAAGTGAGAAGACTCGAGGGGCTTGTTTGCATTTGCTGCCACGTGGTAATTTATCTCAGTCAGAAGAGCCTTGTTCGGTCTCTGGCAGTGCTGGCACCCTCTGTCACAGCTCTTTCCATCTCTCAGATTCCTTCAACAGTTGTGGACAGAGACATCACATCACGGAGAGAGAGCACCAAGAAAAGCTTTAACAGCTTATATAGTTTCATGGATGTTCCTGGACAGTTTCTCTTGGGAAAGCTGTCATAGTTCATGGATGTTCTTGGACAGTTTCTCTTGGGCTGCAGTCGTGTTTCCTCCTTGAAGAGGTCAGGAGGATTGGGTGGTTTCAGCATGCATGAGAAATCCTGATCTTCATTCCAAAGGAGAATTATGTAATCTCTCTGAGGGCAGAGCTCTGTGGGGATATAATGTATGAAGAAGCAGGAGAAATGATGAGCTTTAGCATGACAGCATTTCTCATAAAGCTTCAGAGTGCTATTTATTTTCACAGTTGTCTGTGTTGCAATGCGTTAGAGTGGCTCATAGAGCAAACCAAAGCTGGTTTTACCCTCACTTATGCCTTTGCTGGCTGGGCAAAGCTTCTGCCAGGTTAGAGGATTTCTGCCCTGCCACTCCTTTGGAGCTCTGGTGTTTCCTCACCTGCCACTGCTGTTCTGAACCAAGAGGAATGATTTGGGTACAAAGCCTGGCTGCTGGAGGGGCTGTTTGATTCCTGAGGTGGGGGAGTGGGAATGTTGAGTAGGTCTAGACATGCCAAAGCTCCTTTTGCTCTCAGCTGTGTTGAGTCTTGAGTGACAGTGTGGAGAAAATGCCTTCAGCACAAGTACTTCAGCCTGATCAGCTTCAGTGGAGAGTGAGGAGAGTGCAGAGAGCTGAGTTTGAGCCCGGGGGCTGAGCCATCCTCGGGGTTACAGGGCTGAGGGAGGTGTGGGCAGGAGGGGATGACTCAGGACAGCGGCGTTAAATCCTACCTGAGCCCTCCCCAGGCTCTGCAAGCTGAGCCTTCTTACCCTGCTGGGAGCCTTGCCATATTGTCCTCCTTTTGCTGGGCTAAAACTTCCAAAGGAAAGGTTGGAATGTGCATTTGGGGCTATTCATTTATTGTAGTGTAATTTTGGAAATGCTCTGCTCAAATGAGCTTTGAGTTCCCATTCATTTACATTGAAGGAAAATCCTAGCAGAATTTCATACCCTGGTTGGTGTCTGAACTGTATCAGATTAGTTAGTCCCACGTGGGTAAATTAACATTTGATGAAACTGATAAGAGCACTAATACCTTCATTAATGTAACAACTTTTAACTTTTTCTGCTGGATTTTTTTCCCCTTCTAGTACAGTCTCACGTGATCAGAATGATTATGGTCTACAGTGCTGTGTTTTGGCTCAAAGGAGTGTAACCTCATTAGGGAATCACCATTGTTTATTAGTAGTTTATCACAGACTTCAGGCAAATTGTTGCCCTAAAAAGTTACATTCTACTGTAGTATAGTCGTATCTTGAAATGATCACATTAGTTTGCAAATTAAAATAAAGAATAAAATTGTTAAAACTCTGCATATGATATCAATAAATGTTGTGCTATTAGCAAAATAAAAGGCATAATTGGGCTTTCATGATCAAAATGGATTCAATAATGAGTAATTTTTAAAAGTAGATTTTTTTTTTGTAATAGCATGCATTTTCTTAATGGAGAGAAAGGAAATGGACCTGGGTATTGCTTGTAATATATGCATTAATGAAGAAAATAATTACTTTTAGCTGTGCTAAAGCAGAAAATGCTGCTTTATCAGGTGTATATTTCATCAGGTGACAATGCTGCCCCTTGAATCAGCGGTATCTTAGATTTCAGCAGCAATTTCTCCATGTTCCATGACTCCACCCTCGTGCCTGCTGCAGGTGCAGAGGTCTGGGCTGCAGGAGCATCTGGAGGCAGTGGCTGAGCCATGAGACAGGCAGAGAACAGTCCTGTCCTCTTCCAGCACTGGGTCAATACAGCTTTGTCACAAATAAAAGGACAGTGTGGCTGCCTCTCACTGTTCATTTTCCAGGTGATTTGCATACAGAAAAGATTTAGAAAACTGTTAATTATTCAGAAACTTTGATTCATTTTTTCACCCTAACTTTCTATTTTCTACAAATGAAAACCTATATGTGAAAATTCACTGGCTTTCCTTGTAACTTTTGGTGGGGAATTATCACAATGCACAGTGATTTTAACATGATTTGGGTTGAAACCAGCTTCTCAGAAATTCCTTTAAGGTGGGAATTCAGGTCTGAAATGTTCAGCGGATGGAACAATCATATAGAGGAGAAGCAGGTTTAACCTGGATAGGAAACACTAGGGGGAAATCTTCAACCTGAGTATACTCTGGAGTGGATTTTTGTCTTGCAAGTTTCAAATGAAGAACTTTACAAAAATCCCAAACAAACAAACCCAAACCAACCAAACAACAGTAACAACAACAAACCGGTAGAAATAGATGAAGAGTAGCGTAGAAGCAAAGTGCCTTTGGGTTGTGTAGCAGCACCAAGGGGTGGTACAAACCTCAGCAGGGCAGGCAGAAGTTGGCTGATGCCCATGGACTCCAGCCCCACTGCACTGAACAGCAGGAGACTGGCTGGCCCTTTGCTTTTGCTTTGCTGGGCGAGGCTCTCTCAGGGCAGTTCAAGGGATGTTTTCTTGTGGGAGACACAGACCAGGGGATTGGGAGTTGAAAACATAAAAAATGGTAATGAATATAATGAAATAATCACGTGGCTCCTATTTGTTAACAGTGACCATTTCACTGCAGTGTTGTCTGTACATCACTAGAACACTCCAGCAGAAACTGTGATTGCTACAGGACCTCACATGGACAGTCTCTGCAAGACAGGAGGTTCAGCTTTTATCTTTTATCACTGAAGACTTGTCACAGAACAAGATATGTAAGCCTGAATTATGGCATTTAATCATCTTTCATGTGCAATCATTTGAGGGGAAAAAATATTAATCAAGATGGGGTCGAACATCACAATATAACTTTCAGAAACACAGTTTGCCTTCTATCAACTTGTGGGCTCTGTTAATGGAAACAGGATGATTTAGGTGACTGAAGTACTTAGGCATCTTATTACTATTGAAATGGTATAAATCAGGTGCTGGAATAACTTAATTCCTTTTCCTCTGTCATCTCTGCTAAGGAGGGATGACAGCAGTTACAGGGAAGTGCCATAATGAGCTTGTATCTGGATTTTCAAGTGATGTAAATGCTATTCAATCACAGTCAGTCCAACTTCACTATTCCTGATGTGACCACCATTCAAATCATGGGTAAGAATCTGCTCAGGGGGGTTTGGCTGCTCAGCAGAGGCAATACCTGCCCCCTGTACACTTACTGGGTCCTGCCAGGACTCTGACCCGAATTGCCAGGAAAGCCCCAGCGCTGCAGTGCAGGAACACGCAAGGGGAGCTCTGTGGGGTGGCACATGAGAAGGGGGGTGCGAGGGAGGGGAGGTGTCTGTGCTCCCTGCCTGGTGCTCCCTGTGCCATGGGGGTGTTGTATCTGCGAGGGGTGTGTGTGCCAGGACCCCTGAGCCGTGGCCTCGCCCCACCTGCAGTGTGGAAAACAAGGAAGCCCCTCCTGGAGGAGAACTGCTCCATGCCTTGGAGGCAGATGACGTGCACAGAATATTTAAGTCTCGCCCCAGTGTTGTTTAAGATTCCTTTAGGATGTCGTTGTGAACGAGCTGCTTTTTGCATATGTAATTGGGAAGCAGAACAGATGGGGAAGGCATAGTTTAAAGTGATGTGTTCATTAAAATAACCAAAGCCAGAACGTGTTTGTTCCTCAGCAGTGGATTCGGGATAGGAGACTCCTCAGGCTTATGACTTCTTCCCCCTCGTTTTGGGTTTGACAGCTGTGAATGACAACAGTGAAATCTCTTTTGCATCATTTTTATTGTTGGATATCACCGCTGTTCCTCGGGGCAGATTGATTGTTCCTTCCTTCCTTCCTTCCCTCATATGTGGTTTGTGCTCACTTAAGATATACTAGGAAGCAGTGGGTATTGAGAAGCAGACGCTACATCAAGGGATTTATTTTAATTGCATTTACTGTAAGAAAGATCTACTGGGATTTAAAAAATAATATAGTGATTTTAATGTTCTTTTTTAAAAGATCTATGTGGACTGTATCCTGATAACTACTGTTATCCCTTGGGTTATTTCTACTTTTAACTTTCAGGTTTTTAAATGAAAATGAAATGATTTAAAAAAATATAGCTAGGGTTTTTTAATACACACCAACAGAGTCTATTTTTTTCACTAGAAATTGGTCTAACAATGTCCAAAATATATACACTAAAGTGAGTAAAGGCTAATCCTTACTCCCCCCACAAAGAAAGGAAGGAGGAAAAAAAGATTTTACATAGTTTAGAGACACAAAAAGTCTACTTTATGGGAGAGTTGGAGCCACACCAGGGGCAGACACTGTTCAGTGCCACGAGAAATCAGCAGGTCTGTTCCCAGACCCTGGTGATGGACACTGGGCAGGCTGGTGTGCTACTGCAGCCTCTCAGCAGGTAAGACTGGTGCTGACCTCCCTGTGGGCCTAGAGCTTCAGCTGCTGTGCAGGAAGGCCAGTTTGAGGAGTGGGTATTGGATCTTCCCAATCTTCTACTCGTGCAAAATGAGCTTTATTTGATGTATTTTATAAGGAACTTAGAGCTTCAAGGCTTACTGGACCCCAATTCTTGCTGCACCTCCAGAAAGCTGCAGTTGAAACTCATGGGGAGGCAGGCTGTGGGTTGGATCTAATTTGCCAGCTTTTAGCAAATATGGTCTGATTTGGGGTAAATTCTAGAAAAGTAGATATATAGTAATTCTGTTCTCTTCTTCCCCATGCTCTTTATACAAATATAGGCAATTTTCCATAGGGTGTGACTATAGTCACGCTGCTGTTTTCTCAGTATTTGTTGTTTTCCAGATATCAATTGTTGCATCTTCTGAAGCAGAATGTTCATTATTTGCCCACCACTAGAGTTTTGTATGGTCTTGTTTGCAAATGCATCACTGCTGTGCTGGAAAGAAGAGCCCTTCAAACATGTAAAAGCAAATCCCTACCCTGAAAACAGGGACTGGATTATAAATTCATATTTAGCTAGAACAGATGGATACAAGAAATAAACCAATGCACGCTGTGTGTGATAAGGAAATAAATAAATGCTTGTCCATACCAATATCAGGAAAAGATTGTTTCCATTAGAAGTGGAGCCCTGTATGAGGACTGGAAGCTGCTTGAAGTGCAAGGTCTTTAATCATCCAAGACTTCTGTATGTCATCACTTCTCTCAGTGCGACTAAGACACACTCAGTGCTATATTATTCATAGAATCATAGAGTGATTTGAATTGGAAGAGACCTTAAATATCATCTAGTTTCAACAGCACCTACTATGCCAGAAAGCCCTGTTCAACCTGGCCTTGGACACTGCCAGGGATGGGCCATCCACAACATCTTTGGGCAACCTGTGCCCGCCTCACCACCACCACAGTAAAAACATCTAATCTCAACCTTCCCACCTTTCAATTTGAAGCCATCCCCCCTTTTCCTGTCACTCCAGGCCCGTGGAAAAAGCCTCTCTCCATCCTTCTTGCAAGCTCTCCTCAGGTGCTGGAAAGCTGCAGGTAGTTCACCCCCAAGCTTCTCTCTCCAGGCTGGACACCCCCAGCTCCCTCCGCCTGTCTCCATGGCAGAGGTGCTCCAGCCCTTTCAGCATCCTTGGGGTTCCCTCTGCACTCGCTCCTTGGGGGCTTTGAGCTGGAAGAGGGCTCTTTGCTCCAGGGAAGGTCTTTACCTGCAATGTATAATAACATGGACAGAGGGAGCAAAGGCAAAAGTGAAAAGTGCCATTGACGTCCTGCTTAAATCTGCTGGTGACAAGCAGTGCAGGCAGATTTATGCTGGTTGGAAGGTTGGGCCTCATTGTTTTCTAGGCTACTGGAGACAATGGCTGCCCATATTTTCTCTGAAGTGCAGTAAATGAATGATCTCAGTATTTCAAAGATTTCCTTTTGGTCTTGATTTATCTTCTATGTAGCAGAATGACAAGCAATGTCTTGGAAAATAGCAAAGTATCAAACAGTATTGATCTCGTGCTATTGCAGTGACCTAGAAAGTGTTATTTCTCATTGAAAGGTTTTGTGGTGTTTTTCCCATACAAATAAGCAGACTCAAACTCTCAGAATGTTTTAGGCTATTATTAGGTATTAAAAAAGGCATATTTTGTTTCCTTGCTGAAAGGCTATAGAAATATTCTAGGATTAAAGTAATCCCCTGGGCTATAACTACCACAAAAGCTACATCTTATATCTCTAGTTTTTCACAGTTTGTTTTCTAAAGAAATTTCTGAGTAAAGATCCTCTCCTTTAATTCATGTCATTGAAACCTTTTTACTGCTGATTTGAAAAGAGTGGAACACTAGACTTATTGCAGTGCTGGTACTTTTAATTTTGTGATTTGAGGTAGGGAATGATGAACTAGTATGACTAAAACAAGAATGGATTCCTCTGGTGAAAATTAATCTTCCCAGTTTCAGTCATGAATGAAGATTAAAGTGCAGAATTTTCAAGAGAAAGATTTCTAACTGGAATGGAAAGACATTTTCCAAAACACCCCATCAGTGCCCCCCCTCTTACAGATCTGTAAGCTCAGGAGGCTGTGAGAGCTCAGCCAAAGCTCTGAAATCTCTTTGCCTACCCCAGCTTTGCTCTTCAGGGACAGAGAAGGGCCATCCTGTCACCCAGACTGCCTTGGTGTGCACAGATGGGAGGTGGCTTCAACAGGGAGCTGGAATATGTGACTTACAGAAAGGAGGAAATCAGACAGGAAAGTTTTTAAAAATAGGCCCACCTTGCATTCTTTATGCTAGAAATATGTTGAGTGCTATCTTTTACATGTGTCAGTCAGAGACAGAATGTGTTTTCATACTGTCTTCTGTTCCACAGAATGAACCTGTGGGATGAAATCCAATAAAAACATGAAGTGCATTGCAGTTGTCATAATTGAAAAAAAAACCCTGAAATCTTTGAACTTCAGCTCTTGTAAAGAAGCCAATACCATTTGTTAAAAATTGTCTTTATTTGGTGAAAAATCATTTAAAAAATAACTTTTACAAGTTCTTAAGTCTCTGAATATAGTTCTGTTTGGAGTAAGAAGACACACCGAGTGTGTTCTTGGTGGTTTGCTCAGGAGAAGCAGCTTGCTTTAAGAACCAAGAGCTGTATGAAACCTTTCCCAGCTCCTTTTAAGGAAAGCACACTGTATTATATGCATCTGTTTAATATCTTAAAAACATTTTTTGTAGTTATAATCTATTTCTAATTTGTAACTCACCTTGATTTCACAGTGTACTGTGGCATTTGTCATTGAAAGGCAGTACATGGAATAAGGGGAGCATCCTATTTTTTGGTAAAAAAAACCAACACATATCCAGTGCCTTTTTTCCTGCCATAATAGAAAATGCAAATAATGAATGTAATAAAATTCAGAATATAGCCTGTAACCATTAAAAATGAACCATTTACACCAAGGTGTGAATAATAATACTGACTAGCAATTCAACCATTTTCATAGGCCACTGCAGCCTCAGCACAACACAATACCCACTGAAAACTACTAATGTGCTGTCATTTTACTGTTTTCTTAACGATAATTCATTATTCTGTCAGAATGGGTTGGCCATAAAATTAAGTTTATTTCAAAAATAACGCCACACTGTGGAACTCAAGTTTGATTTCCAAATTCATCACTCCTTTAAAAAGGCAGAATATATTAGTTGTTAGTTAACTACATTAGTTGTCAGCAAATCCTCCTTCCCCAGTCCCGGACCAAACCAAGCCCTGCACTCCAGGGAAGGAGCTGAGTTTTATTCAGCAAAGCATTTGCTGATAAAGATCTGTGAGCGTGTGCACATTTCTGGGGATGGGATAGTTCTGAACCACCTTACAGTGGCTGGAGACACAAACACACAGTTCCTGGGATGAATTTGGGCTGTTTGCAAGATGTCACAGGGGCAAAATGAGCACCAAAGTGCCCAAGTGGTCATCTCTGTGGGTGCACACTGGTGAGCAGGAGGGGAGGGGGACACCTGGTCCTCACAGGCTGCCTCTGGTGCTCACTCTGCTCACCAGCCCTGACCACACTGCTCTGCTGAACAGCACGTTTAGCTGCAATTCAGCCTTTCTGCTGCAGCCTTTGGCCTGTTTATTTATTTACTTGCTTGGAAAAGCCAGAAGGCAGGAACTGAGACATGGGATGGTGTTGTTTGCAGCTCTTTGCAGCACTGGCAGAAAGCCTTGTCTGGCTGGAGGTGGTTGTAGGGCTGTCTGTCCTGCAGTGCTGGGGTTTTCATCTCCTGCTGGGTCACATCCCTCCAACTTCTGTAAGCAGGATGTGAAAAATGCTTTCAGCCTCTTAACATAAAAACCAAAACCACAGCAAACAAACAAACAGATAACAACAACAACACCACCACCACAACCAAAACCCCCAAACAAACAGAAAAGGAATGTTGGCACTCAAATTTTACACACTTTTCAATGAATTTGTGCATGAAGACTCTTGGAAAGCTGGTTGTAATTTACAGTGGATATGTTTGTCAGTTATAGAATGTCAAAAGCCTTGTCTCATTAATATGACTGTGATAAATGAAGAAATTATATCCTGTAATACTTAAAAGTATTTTTAAATATGCTTAACACAGTCTCCTGGTTTAATGTAAATCTGCATAAATAAAAGGTTTGAAAAGCATACTGTCTATTTTAGCTTTCTCACAACTATAGTAGGTCATCTTTTCCAACAATTACATTGCTGAAGGAAATGTTAATGATTGATTTATTAGGTTTGTCTTTCACAATAATTTTTAGAAGTGCTCCCATTTGAACCTAACATTTTCCTGTAGCCACCAAAGTGTTTTTTTACAAAGGGGCACAGCTTCTGTGTTCCATCAGTCTCAGATGTGTCAGTTGGATGGGGATGTTGGGACAGGGAGAGAAAACCATCTCTGCTACTCCCACAATTGTGCAGAGGGATCTGTCCCAGTCTCCTTGTACAGCAGCTGTAAGAAGCTGTTTTCCATTTCAAATGATCAGGTAACATTCTCTGCAAAAACAGAGCTAGTCTGAATGTGGAAATGTGTGGGAATACTTCTTCCACCAAAAGGGTGTTACTGTGGGCGGGTTTGTTTGTTTGTTTGAAAAAGCACTTAAGCGTTTCCTGCAGCTACAGCAGCCTGTTTAATTTGCTGGGTTGTTGTTGTTGGCTAGGCTTCGCGAACGAAGATTTAGGGATAAGCCTGCGCAATGGATTTTTTAGGTGAGGGAGCGCAGGGGGAAAGCAATTGCTGTAAATCTTTAAAAAAAAAAATAACAAATTAGCTGCCATCGGTGTGGCGCTGCTGTTTTACTGACACGTGTGGCAGGGGATGCCCCGCGGGTGTGGCAGCATCCCGTGCCCCGCCGGGGCTGCCCGACGCGGAGGCGATGCTACCGCCCAAGGATGCTGCGGAGCAAAGAGGCTCCCCGGGCGGGCAGGGCGGGCTGCGGCATCGGCTCGGGTCCGGAAAGGACAGTGAAAGCAGCAGAAATTGGCCTCTGGACGGCACGATGGGATTTGATGCTGTGCCGGGACATTTATTTGGTGCAAAGCTAAAAGCAAAGTAGAGGACCACCGAAGTCCTGTAAATCACATCAAGTCTGTACGTTTTTTGTTTTCTGTGTGTTAATGTTTGTGTGATTATAAAGAGAATGATACTCCACTTTTTCTCTGTATTGGTAAAGAGGGGGTTTAATATTTCATGTATTTCCCAATACTTGTCATTATGGTAAATATATAATTCTAATGTCTATCTTAGAAATTTTATTATTCTCTGAAGAATCTTACTGGAGTTTTCCCTTTAATGTTTTTATTTCAGAAGTATAAGAAATTGCATTAATGTCCAAATACTACATTTATCTGTGCATCATTGGCCTGCTTTATTTAGAAGCATTTAATGTAGCCTGGTGGCTGAGAAGAATATTGTTAATGGTATTACTGTCAAGTTAATTCATGGACCCATAAAGAGCAATAATACTTGTGTAAGGCATCTGCCAGTGTAAGCTGGGACAGCTTGCAGCCAGCCCTGCAGAACCTGCTCCTTCCTCAGCTCCTCTGGGTGATCCTTCACATTGTGCAGTACAGGGAAGCTCAGGAGAGCACAGAGCTTGCTCTTATTTCCTCACATTTTGTCTGTATTAGCTCATTCACCTGAAATGCTATTGAAAAGGCATACAAATTCCAATGATTGCTATTGATTTGTGCCCACTTACTCTGACAAAGGGCTTCGTGGCAAACTGGTCAACCCTTGAACAATTGTAATTTGGCAAAAACTAATAAACTGTAATTAAGGTGTTAAAAAGGCATTGATTGGTTAGCAGGTCTCCCCTTAAATCATTATAATTATATCAAAATATGATTTAGGCAACAGCGATGATGTACTTAAAGCCTGTGCTAAAGATTGCTATGCATTTTTATTTTTTTTTAATTTCATTTCTTTTGTACATGCCCAAATACTTTTTGGTCTCTATTGCTCTCAGCTGGGCTGCCTTGCAATAATCAGCACCTTGCCAATGAGCTCCCTCCCCGGGGAACATCTGAGGTCTGACTGGCTCTCGTTTCCCTCCCACAGGTGCAGGAGGTTGGTCCCCATCAGACAGTGACCATTACCAGTGGCTGCAGGTGGATTTTGGGAGCAGGAGGCAGCTCAGTGCCGTGGCCACCCAGGGCAGGTACAGCAGCTCTGACTGGGTCACCCAGTACCGCCTGCTCTACAGCGACACGGGCAGGAACTGGAAGCCCTACCACCAGGATGGGAACATCTGGGTGAGTCATGGGGTATGCAATGTAGGGGTGCTGTCTGGCTGTGTTGGTGGGAGCTCTGCAACTCATACAACCTGTCAGTGTTGGATTAGTGGTATCAGAACAGAGCTCTGCTCACCACACAGGGATTCAAGTTGCAGCTGCTCTCAGGAGGGGTGTCCCCACTTTTTGGGATGATGGTATCCAGCAGAACATGCAGATACGTTTGGGTTGTTGGTTTTCTTCAGTGAGTCCCTTGTGCTTTGCCTTTTCCTTCTCTGATGTTTATTATACCGATTTCATGGAGTGAGACACAAAAATGGTTTGAAAATTCTTCTGTTGAACATAATGTTTTGGAAGGTAACTTGTTCTTTGTGTGTATGTGTGCTGGAGAACAGTTTTATCCTGTATATATTGTTTTCCACAGAGGTGCTGAGGGGGTGTGCTGGGTTTGGCTAGGAGGGAGGTAATTCTCTTCACAGTAGCTACTACGGGGCTGCGTTTGGGATTCGTGCTGAGAGGAGTGTTGATGATTCAGGGATGTTGTCCCTACTGCTGAGCAGCACTCCCACAGCCTGGAGGCCTCTTCTGCTTCTCACATCTCTCCACCAGCAAGTAGAGAGGGGTGCAGGAGAAACTGGAGGGGACACAGCTAGGACAGCTGACCCCAACTGAGCACGAGGTGTCCCATACCGTGTGCCATCATGCTCAGCATACCATATTGGGGGAGGAAGGAAAGGGGCATGTTTGGAGTGATGGCATTTGTCACCATTTTATGGGATGGCAGAACACCTGCCTGCCCATGGGAGGTGGTGAATTAATTCCTTTCTTGCTTTCCTTGTGGCTTTTTTTCTACCTATGAAACTTCCTCACTTTGCCTGTTCTCTCCCCCACCCCAGTGTGGGGCAGGGAGTGAGCAGCTGTGTTGTACTTAGCTCCCAGCTGGGGTTAAACCACAACAAGGGATATTTATGCTATAATTATTTTAGGAGAAAAAGCATATGATTGGGTTTTTTACATTTTTCATGGGTAAACTGCTAATTTTGTTCTTGCTGGAAACAGTACCCTTCCATTTTGGTGACAAAGAAATGATAGGTGTTACCTAACGTGCCTATCCTCACAGCATTGCTTTCAGATGATACTCCTTTTTCAAAGTATACTTTGAAAACAGCAAAATGCTATCATTCTCTCTGAAACCAAATTTAAGTTGATTAGCTATTATGTCACAGCAGAGAAGATTTAACATTGTGCTGTTTTAGAGTCACAGTTTTGCCAGGTGTTTCTTTTATTATGGTCTGTTATTAAAAATGAATGTCAAATATAGAGCATGAGGTGAAAGGTTTTATCGGGGTAAGAGAAACTCAGTTAATATGTGGAGTATATAGAGGGAGTAATTTTTTATTACAGTATTGATTTATTGAAAAAAAAAAACACTTCTCTGCGTGCCAGATAGAATTCTGAAAGAGGGAGAATTTGAAGCTGGGGAGATTAGATAACATTGAAGAGAAAAACACTGGGTGCTGCTTTAGATTCCATACAACTTGGTGTTATGAATGTTTTTCATAAGGGTAGGGGTTTAGGAATACAAGAAGCTCCTCTTTTAAGGCCACTTAGGTACAGCATTTAGTGTTAATATTATCTTAAATATATAAAAACTTGCACAACTACTGCTGAAATCACTAGGAATGAGAGAGGGCTCTGCAGATGGTTGAGTGGATGAAATATAAAGCAGAACAGGCTGAGGAAAAATCTGTTCTTAATACCTTGAAGGGAGAATCTTTTGGTGACTCACAGTTGGGTTGATTTACTCACAGCTGTGACTGTTTGTTTCCTGAGCGGACCAGCTTTCTGAGGGAGGGCTTTGTAACAAGTCTTTATTCCTATATCATCACTTAATACAAAAATAGACAGTGTCTTCATGAAAGAACACTTCCTTTTTGCCCTTATTAGCCATTACATTTGCTTGGTGGATTCAGGGGAAACACTGCTGGAGTGTTACTGACCACGAGCATCCCTTGCAGAAGTGTGTGATGAGCCTTGCAGGTCTGCTGCTTCTACTTGGCATGCAAAGGTTTTGGGATACTCTAGCAAGGTGTTTGCTGCAGCAATGCTGTTGTTTGTGTCCTGTAAATTTTACCCGGTGCTGGAAAGCAGTTTTAAAAACCCAAGTTGTTACCAGCTTGCTTTTTAAGAATGGAGGTGAGCTACTGGCTAAAAACCAAGGAAACAAAAAGAAAACGGTGGTCTTGACTCTCTCCTAACTTGCCTCAAGCAGCATTGTTTCAGTGGTTAAACAATGCCCAAGCTTTGGTTTATTCTTGGAAATGCTGTGTTCATTATTTAGCAGTAAATTTTGGCCTTAATCAGCTCCCAAGATAGGGGAGGTGCCTGAGCACAGAGAAATTCTGATGTGGCCACAAGGAGACAGATTTTCCCGGTGTGGAAATGGGATGGTGCAGCATTTCCCATCACATACTCCTCTTGGTGTCAATTTGCACAAGACATTAAAAGCAGCAGAAAAAACAGAGAGAGATGAGGCCACATCAGCCAAGTGTCCTTCACTGGCATTTTGAACTCATAAAAGTCAGGTTCTTCCTGACTGTGGTGGCCTTAAACATCTCCCACGGTTCTGGTGCCCTTGGAAATCCTTCTAAAAGGAATTTACTCTTTTCCTTTGGGTTTGAACCTTTAAAGAAATTTATCCACAGCAGAAATACACTACGTAGTTTTTGTTTAATGTCCCTCTTCCATCATCCCTATGCCTGACTGTCATGGTTTTCTGACAACGGTAAATTTAAAAAAGGCAAAAGCACAGGAAGAGAAAAAGAGAAGTGCAGAGTTCAAAAATGTTTAATGCTCAAGTAGTTATGGTAGCAAATGGCACCGAGCACAACATATGGAGAAACAAAAGGAAATAAAAATAAAGCTAACTAGATGAATTGGAGAGAGGGCAAAGAAATAATTTGCAATAAAGATCTAGTTAGGAACAAACCCCTCCCATCTGCATAAAAGGCTGAAGTGAACTCCTTCTGTATGAGTTAGTCAGGGAGGAAAAGAAGTTCTATAATTACTTCCTAAGTAGGAGAGGAATCAAAAGGCTCTCAGGAAGTCTGTGATGGGGAAAGTGCTTTCAAGGTGAATTTAGAGTAAGCTTTCAGTTCTGTGAAATAGATTTTCTGACCCCACCCCTCCTGGGCTTTTGGATATTTTCAATTTTCATGAATTTTAATAAGATGAGTGAATGTGGCCTCTTTCCATAAAATGCCTAGCAACTAGAGAATTCTGATCACCTCTCCCACCTCCACTCTTGTAGTCTGAGATTCTAATTTTGATAGGTCATGAGGTTTCCCCACAGACGTCAGTCCACTGAGGCATTTCATGTATGAAATATATCCTTGTTTTGGCAGAGCTGCTCCTTTTGGTTTCCACATCAGTGCTCTGTGTGTCTGCCTGATGAATGCACACGAGGCGCATCCCACAGTGTCTCTGTTTCCTGACTCAGATAGAGATGGTGTGAATGTCTCACACTAAGCACAATGCACGTATGCCCTGTTGGTGTCATAGGAAAATGCTGACACACCTCCTGAAAACACTGGGACTCAACTGCTGCTCATTAGTGGCGGAGGCTGAGCACCTCCAGGGGCAGCCTTTCGAAGGGGGAGATCCTTGCTGGAGCTGAAGAGGTCCTGTGTGGTACCTTCTACAATTTGGTTGCTCTCGTAGAACTGGGTATCAGCTCTGACCAGTCTCGTTGTCTTATTCTTGAGGACATCCAAGTCAGGGTGATGGAGGAGAAAACATCAAGGTAATGAGGAGTTTAAAAGCAATAGGGGTAGGAAAGGTGAGGTGCAGCCTCTCTGTAGGTGACCTCCAAATATATTCTGTGCCTGTGTCTTCAGCCTCTGAGAGCTTCGGTGGAGTTGCAAAGACGTAACTGAAAGCAGGTGCTGCTTTATTACAGCAAATGGACCTGGATCAAGGGGCTGCTGTGTCAGTTGAAAGGAATTATGTATTTCTGATGTTGTTGTTGGTTTTCTTTCAGTTTTCATTAGAGTGCATATGAATAACATCTGCTTTTTTATTATTTTTATTACTGAAAGGAGATTAAGTGATTGCATGGCTTTTGCTATGAATAATGATTTTTGGAAAGGAACGTAATTTATCTGTCTGCCTACTGCCTTTAAAACATTCTTTTTTCTTTCTTTTTTTTTTTATTTTTTTTTTAATGCTGCTGATTCTGTTCCTTTTTCTGATGAAATAATCAGAATCCAGTAAGTTAACTGTCAAATGAACTTTGCATTTCTCTGGGCCCTGGGGAACAACTTGCTGTTTGAGCAATGCATTGTCTTCATTTACACAACTCCCCAAGAGGCAACTCACTTCCATGACCCTAAACTAAATGCTACTAGGAAATGTAAATACATATAAATAGGAAATAGTTCTTGAGTTCTCAAGTTTCATATTTAATCTTATTTTCTTTTTTCTTGTGGTTACTCCATAAGTTCTTGAGTGGGAACGTAACATCATAAAAAGATTGGTTAGGTTAATAGGTTATGGGCCTGGACTTTTTGTTTTTCCCCCCTCCCCCCCTAAGTATTTCTATTGAGTTACATTGTCTTATTAAAACAAATTAGTTTATATGACACTATACTGATTTGTAATTATGGGAACATTTAAAAATGTGGACTGTGATTGCAGTGGTCTGTGACCTGCCGTTTGTTGTTGCTGGGCTGCTACTAAAACATCACGTGCTGTGCAGACCTATTTAAACATGACAAAGTGGTTTGATGTGGATCAGTGCAAAAGTTTTGGCCAGTGTTTGTGACAGGGCCCTTAGTCTGTTGGGAATATTTTCTGTCTGAGGATTCTCTGCTCTATTCTGTATGGAAGGATTTTTGTCTGGTGTCTCACTGTCTCCTTGCAGTGCCTGCAGGGTGACTGGTGTCGTATTTACTGCCTGCTCTTAATTCTCCAGGTAACTTATTACTCGAAACACCTTTTAAGTTATGTTTTTATTTATTTGAGCTTTCCTTCCATGATAGGGGTGGAGGCAAAAACCCCTCACTTTTCTCCTGGCATCTCCTGAGTGCCTTGCCTGACTTTGCTGGTGCCTTGGCTTGCTGGTGTGACACCTGAGCCCTGTCGCCCATGGCATGGCCTTCTGCCCTCACCCAGCAGGGCTCAGCACGGGGTGGCACTGCTGGC
This sequence comes from Formicarius rufipectus, assembly GCA_013399695.1. Lineage (NCBI taxonomy): Eukaryota > Metazoa > Chordata > Aves > Passeriformes > Formicariidae > Formicarius > Formicarius rufipectus. Next base: position 158,572 of record VXAU01001195.1, on the reverse strand, counting down.
CTGGGCACTGGGGGAAGGGTTTCTGCTGCTGGAGTGCAGCCGCACTCTCCTGTAGATCTCACGCAGCCGTCTCTCCAATGCTGTGTCAAAAATAAAATATAATGAACTGTTGACAGGACACCTTTAGAAATGGAGGCAGGTGCTGAAAGGCTGATAAACATCAGTGCTATCCTGAGGAAAGCTGCTCCCTAATCTGCTCTGCTCCCCGGGGAGTCTGTTCAGAAACGGGGGATTGTTAATGCGTTTGGAGGAACACACTTGGGGTTATCTGAAATATCGTGGCAAAATATACCTGTGCTGAATGCTGGCACGGCTGCAGACTGTGTTTGTATTGAAATGTCAGCAGAGCTGAGAGCCTTTTAAAGGTTGGGATACCAAGATTAGTACCAAACTGGGCTAATAAAAAGTCATGCTCCTTCAAAATACTGACTCTTCTAAAAAACAAAAAGAGAAACTTGCTCATATCTAATAATGTGTTTTGCATAAGATGATGTAACCTGACTATCAGACCTTCTAAGCATATTTTTTCTTTGGAATCCATGAAGTCACACATCTTGTGCAGGAAGAAAGACCTTCTG
>VXAU01001195.1:0-157940 GCA_013399695.1 Formicarius rufipectus | reverse complement strand
TTTTTGTTTTTTTTTTTTTTTTTTTTCAGAAACATGGCTTCATGAGTTCGCTTATAATGTTAAATACCAGTTTTTAAGAGAAAATAGGCTGACATTTGGAAGTTGATTTGATCAGATGGGAAGTTGTTATTTTCAGTTTAAGGTGCTATTCCTGTTATTCAAAGAAAGATTCCATAGTTGTATTGGGTATCTCCAGAGGCACAAACACAACTGTTTTGATCTGTTTACTTTCCAAATTCATGCGGCTTGAAGTCCCTTTAATGCCAGAAAGGGGACTCCTTCCTCTGTGAAAATGAGTTTCCATAACTTTTCCTGGAATTGAAAGAGAGGGGAAAAAAAAGAGAAAAAAACCACATTTCTTTAGTAGTTTATAAACTCTGTGTGTAAACCCTGACTTGAGAGAAAAAATGCATTTTCAGGGGAAATTTGCCCCTGGTGCTGCTGGTGCACTGTCTGCCTGTGGCTGTGCAGATAACTCCAGCCTGAGGGTTCCTAATCTGGCACCTTTCATGAGCAGTAAATTCACATCAAAAATGGGGAGAAGTTAAACTCGGACCAAGAAACCTCCAAGGTGCTATTTATTAGATTTTTTGCCTTGCCTTGTATTTCTAATTTTTTTTAAAAAATCCTCAAACTCCTTAAAATGGTTAGAAAATAGTGCATTGCTTACTGATGGAGGTTATTTGTTCAGAAAGGCATGTGAGAAAACCCTTTGCTTTGAGCTGGAATGTAATTCCCTTGGGTTCTGAAAGGATGAGTAAATATGTGCTTAACACTTTGCTGAAAAATGTTTCTTTTGTATCATCATACAGAGTGAACTCTTGGTGGTGTTCATACAGATTGGGTTTGTACATAATTTGCTAAAAATAGTTGCTCTTTTAGGTGGAGTAGTATTTCTGACTCACTTTTATATGTGCTTATGCGCGTAGATTGAGTTAATCTTGACTGAAACTTCTTTTAGTAATGTGAATAAAAATAGTAAAAATAAAGAATAAACCACATAAGTTTCTGAATTGCAGTGCATCAGTGTTAGATACAACAAACCTGTTGGAGTGAAGCATTACTGTGGACTAATAGTGCTGTAACTCTAATTTCTTGTGGACACGTACAGAAACACTTGCTTTGTTTTGTTCCCAGTCTCTCGGATGTGCCTATTGCTTTGCTTTCATGTACATAAATTTAACTAAGTTGACATCATAGTAACATACAAAGCTATAATAGGATATTTATTGGTGCAATTACAGGCAAAACTTGTTCATATTGATCCTTAAAACCTGATGTGGAACCATTCCTCCCAAGGTTACTTGATTTCAGCACAAAATACCAGGACAGAGGAGCGAGTCTGGGCTACTACAGCCATGAAGTCTTGTCTCAGCTGCAGGATGGACTTGTTTGAGGGCTCTTGGTGGTACCCAACCAGTTGTGATCAGCAGTGGTAATTTTTCTCTTTAAATATGTGACCCAGAAGTCAGTGGCCATGCTGGATGCTGTGTTAAGGGCTAGTTTTACTTTGCATGTGTTCCCATGCTTAGCCAAAGTTAGAGGTGCTTGGGGAGCATCTCTGTGCATTCATCCTGGTGGGACTACCCAGAGGAACCTCTTGCTGGCCACAGGAATAGCTGCACTGCCAAAATGTCAGGGAGTAGAAGTGTCACAATCATTGCCGTGCAAACTGTCTTTTCAAAGTATTATTCTGACTTTGTCTTGCAAAATCAGCAGTCAAAATTCTCCATAAAGCAAACTAAAAGGTACAACAGGTTTCTTGCTCTCAGGTGCAGTAGCTGAAAATACTAGGAGAAAGCTCTTGAGTGGCCATTAAGCTCAAATTTGTTTAGTTTCTTGCTGAGATCATCAACTAAGTAGATTGATTCCAGGAGGAAGTCACTTAATTAAAACAGTGTACTTCTAGAAAAAGTAACTCACAAACTCCTTTCCAAATCGGCCAATTGCCTGCACTGAATGATTTGGAACACAAAGTTCTTTTAAGTTTAAATACACTTAAAGTTACTGGAAGGGGGATGGAGTGGAAAAATATTCTCTTCAGCTCATCACTTACTTAACCTTAGTTATTTCATTCTCCTGAAATATTGAGAAGAATGACATCAGACTCTGATGTGTGACTTTGTTCCCTATACTTTGTTATACTCTTTAGATTCTCAGTTATGAAAAAAAAATAAAATTGATGCCAGCTGAGAATAGATTCAGTCTTGAAAAACAAACAAAAACTTGTCAGCTTTATTGGTCCATGTCATAGATTTACTGGAAACTCAGTACAGTGTTGTACACATAGTTTTCTTATTCCCATCAAGCCAGATTCCTTAATTCATGACAGATTTTACCAAAATGCCAGAGAGGCAGAAGGGCTGGGGACAAAGTGTTGGACAAACATACTCTCGATGTGCCTCTCCAAAGCAGCATTTTCAAAGCTGTGGAGTTCCTATTCCTAAATCAAGTAAGTCCCAGTGCTTCAAGAAATAAGGCAGAACTGCTGGTGTGGCACTGTTGTTAAGTTTGTATGGAGAAAATGAGTTCAAATGCACCTGGGAGTGACTGTAGCACACACTTAAGGCTTTTGAGACTTAAAGATCGTGATTACATTACACTCAGAAGTGCGGATTTTAAGATATAGAAAAGTGGGGCCAGAGGTTCTGCAGCAGAGGAAAGGGATTAGGTTAATATTTAGTTAACACTGAAGCAGTAAAGGCAGAGGTCAAATTCTCTGTGTACTGAGGAGAAAAAGAAAACATCCACATTGTGCTGTCCTAGACAACAAGACCACCAGAATTCTGCAGATACTGAATGACTGAAGCTTTGCTAATGTGAAGTCTTAACAAATAATATTGTTAGTTTAAGGGGTGAGGATGGAGGGGTAACCCTGCCAGCCTCAGGTATTTAATCAGGTGAAATAAGCCAGGACAGAAAGAATTCCTGGTGCATGAGAACGCATCTCAATAACTGACCTCAGAACTTTTTGGCATGTTCATGGTCTGTATCAGGTTAAAAAAAACATAAGTACCTGAGAATCAAATAGATCAATAACAATTGTTTGGTTTTGCCTATCTTATGTGTTAGCCTATTGCTGAGATCTTTCCCCCATATTTCATTCAAGTGTGTGACTAGTGGAGTGCTTTTATTATTGCTTTTGTTGGTTAGCATGAAGTTACTGGCAGATAAGTTTGAATGGCTTTCATTTTTTTTATCTGTCATTATTTTCAAGGTGATGTTGATAGAAAACTGTTCAGTACTGCTCCCTGCACTTGTGAGGCCCCAAAGAGTGTTGTTGTTGGAGAGGAATGAGTGAGGAGGAGCTCCTCAGCTGGTGGGAGCTCTGGTCTGGATGTGTTGTGGCACTGCAGACTGGCTGTGGAACACCGAGGGCTCTGCCCAGATATGACACAGTGGTAGGACAGTCTCTGTCACTTCTCAGGACTTGTGTATCACCATTTCTCCTGGCGTGATTTCCACCAGAATCCTGTTTGTATTACAGCTGGATTTGCAATAAAAATGTGGATTTTGTTGTCTCTTAGGAGTTCTTGAGAGGAAAGCAACTTTATGGCTTCCCAGCTCTCACACATATAACACTTTTCCTGTCTCGAGACTGTCTAATGGGTGTAAGGAATATCTTGGGAATGAAAGATGAATGAATAAATAACCTGCTGATTTGTAGCATGTTTAGCTTTTTTTATTTAAACTGGTGAATTAACCTATCTGTTGTAAATCCTTTACCACACTGTGCATTAGAGGAAGAAGTTCTTTTCATAGAATGGTGAAGACTCCTTTCCCTCCCATTATAACTGTAACTGTAAAAGTTGTAAAATCCAAAAAATACTGTGATTTAAAAATATTTAGGTAAATACCATTATCACAATTTGAAGGTTAAAAGCCTTAGTCTTTGAAATCGGGTTTAAAGACTGATTAATTTCTGAATGAGGGATATAACCATAATGATTGTAAAGTACATCATTTCTATTTATCTGAGCACTGGAAGTTCCATGCAGTGGCTTTACTGAAAAACTGCTTATCCTATTTGTATATACAAGTATGGTGAATGCAAAAAGCTGAAGAGATGCACAAGCTAATGGGACATCAAATTTCTGTTCCATTAGTGACTCAGGAGTCTACCATGGCTTTCAAAGCAACTGGCTGAAGTCAACCAGCCTACTGGCAAAGGTTATAAAAGCTGGTTTTTCCCCGACCTGCATTGCTGCTTTAAAGCCCAACACTGTGGGATCTCTGTCAGTCAGCCCCCTCCAGCAGGGGCAGAGTGCTGTCCCTGAAGGGATGCTCAGGGCTTGGCTGGAGGCAACTCAGCTGAAAACTGAGTTACTTTGGATGCACTGAAATGCATGTCTTTAGGGAAACAAAATGATGCAAGTACAGAGATAAAATCATCATGGTGAGAGTCGGATTTGATGTTTTGCCACTGATAAGGAAATTGTGCATCCTCTCACTTTACTGCTGTCTCTGAAGTTTTCTGCTTGCTGGAGTCCCTTTGAAACAGATCTGTGCACTCTGAATGCCACTGTTAACATTAACCCTATCAAGTGTCTCAAGGCTGCCAAATTTAAGTCCATCTCTGTTAACCAAAATGGGGGTATCATAACTACTAAGCACTGGAAAAATCCTGTGTACCTGCAGCTTGTTTCCTCCTCTCACCCCAACGGAAGCCTTTCCTGTCTGGTCTTTACCAGCTATTTAGGTGCTACTAATGTAAAAGCACTTTGTGCTTTCTAACACCAGTTTGTGGAAATGCTGCTTTTTAGCCATCTTAATCTGAGAAAGCTGTAGAGTGTGGGAGTTGTTTGGCAGGGTTATCTTGGTGTCCTTTAGCCAGACCTTTTCTACAAGAAATGCACTAAGAGATCACTGCCAGAATACATCAAACAGTCCTACTCAGAAATCCCATTTTACCAGCAGAATAATTGGCCTGAAAAATGGCTCGTAGAGATTTACACTGTAATCTTCCCCAAAGGAGCTTTTCCTGATGCTGTGGGAGGGAACAGAGAGGACAGGGAGGTTCACAGAGTGTGCCATGCTCTGGGTATGGCTGTCACTGCTGTTACATCAATATTGCTATTAAGGCAAACTTCGTCAGCGGACTGCGACGTGAGAAAGATAAACCTGCCCTGGCTTTACAAAGTCCATCTCCTGGGATGTTTGTGGTGTTTGCCTGGCAGGCAGGAGAAAACAGAGGAAAAGACTGGAGAAGTTAAAGGGGCTTTTGCAGGAGATAAATAGGATTCTGATTAAAGAAGTGTTACGCATCCACTTGCACGGATAAAAATCTCAGCTGTTGTGGAGGTGTTCCTTTAAAGCATTAAGCTGTCTTGGTTAATTCCCTGTTTGGGTGTCCCAGTTTTAGAGTTCACCATCCTGTTACTGGAAAATTAAAGTAGATATTGATTATACTAATCTTGAAAGTGTCTCTTTAGAAGTGTCAAGATTGTATATTACCTGAATTTCCAACTATAAGTGTGTTGGTTTTTTTTTTTTTGTAATGAGATGTTCTAATGTTAACTTTAGAACTTGAAGCTAGTTGCTGCTGAATGATAATTCTACAGATATTTGTGCTGTCTAATTGTACTAGACATAAAGTTTATGAAAAGAAAGATTTGTTTTGATCCAGAATTGGATTACATTTCTTAGCTGAGCCTCATGTTTTGTTGCATTAGATGAAATCTTCCCTTTTATCTGTTATTCCACTAAGCACTGTGACCTTAATGTAATAATTTTAGTCTTGATTGTCCTACATAAATTGCAAATATTAGAGAAGAATGGAAGATTCAAGGTCTATTCTGAAAGAAATTAGCTCAGACGACCATTCAGTAGGAGAACGAGAGTGTGTTGAGATCAGGTCACTGAAATGCTAACAACCCTTATTCAGTAGGGAGAGTTTGTTCAAACTGCAGCAGAAGTTGGGGAGCCTTTGGGAAGAAATTGGGAAGCATTAAGGAGAGATTTCTAATGCTGTATTCACAGAAACTGCATGAAGCTTTCAAAATCACCCTTTGATGTCAGCAAAGACTATGTGCTCTGCTGATACTAGTTGGGGAAGAGCCACTTTTGGCCTGAAGGGCAAGAAGTTTAATTAACAGTGTAGAATGCTGTTGGGTTAAAAGTCTAATATTAGTGAGAAATGTTAATACTCCTAAGCATTACAAGAACATAAACAGAAGCAAGAGTCCAGGGAGATAACTGGAACCTTCTGGTGGCTTACACAGGGTTTTAACACTGGGCAACCAGGACAACACAGGTCCAGGATGGGCCTCAGGCAGCCAGTGTGTAGGGTCCTCTCTGGGGTGCCCTGGTGGGATTCACAGCTGCCATGGCATTTGTCATTTAGACATGATATACTGATCATGGCCACTTGCAGGGACAAGATAGTTCCTGATTGAAATGGTTGGTCAAGGCTTTTTCTGAGCTCTCTGTAACACATGTTGCAAATCAGCAACTAAAGGGGCGGACTGCTGAGAAATACTGTTACTGACACTCACTGGGTGAATTTGATTCATGGGAGACGTTTTGAACCTGAAAGTGAGATAAAGCATTCAGTACAGGGCAGGCTGTTGAAGAGAGAATCTGACATTAATCTTTTAAAAAGGAAGATTATTCTTTTGCTAGGGGGGAAGATTTCATTCCATGACTAATACATCCTCACGGGCTTTATTGCTTTAGCATGTTTGATGCTCTCTTTAGTTGCCTCTGCACTGTTTCATGTTGGACAAACCTCATAATCACACAGACAATGTTTGTGCCAAAATTCATATTCTGAAAAGGTCCTACCAGTCGCTAGACAGTTCTTTCCATCAAAAGAATACAGCAAGAGTGGGGGAAAGACAGCAAATCTGCTCATGTAACTCTAAAGGCAGCCTCAACAGATGGTTGCAACTCAGGCCAGAGAGGACAGCCCACCAATTGCTGCACAACTTGAGGATGTTGGACTCCAGAAGAAAATGTGCTGCACGTTGGTTTCACTTATTTCAGAGAATTTGAGTAGCCTTTCAATAACTTCTCCCCAAAGCTGTCTCCAAGTGACAATAGTAACTCCACGTTGTGTGTCTTTCCTCAGACCCACCAGACTTTTCCTTGAAGTGGGTTGTTATTAATGTCCAGAGAAAGGAGCATTTGCCCTCGAGGAGCTCTTGCATGTACCAGGCAGAAGAGGGCAAAGGAAGGCCATGTCATAAATAAGTAAGCAGCTTGCAGAAAGATAAAAATGTCAGAAAATGTTGATCTGTGTGAACAGACTTCCTTATTTCTCAAAAAAACACCAACTACCAAAAACTTAGAGCAGAGCAGCTTAAAAAAAAAAGTCAGTTTGAGATGCCTTTCTGATCAGAGCCAAAGTGGTCTTTGGGAGTCCCTGCCACTTCTACTCATTCAGTTGGCAGTGAAAAAAAACACAAGTCGGGCAACAACAGCAGTTCCCAGACCTGCTGCCACTGTTTAGGGGCTTATTTGTTGCTTTCCTTGATCTTGACCTGTTGGCTCAGCAAGAAGCTGTTTATCATCCTGTTCACTACAACTTAAATGACACTGATATGTGTAAATGCTGAATAGGGAGTTTGGATTTCTTTTTTTTTATAATTTTAAATATTTTTTTCAATTTCAAGCATTGCTGTCATGTAAAGAACTTTAATAAAGAACTATTGTTTAAAAATGAACTTTATTTTTGTAGGCAAACCTTATCAAAGTGATCACTGTACACACCAGGTCAGTTCATACTAATGTGCTTTAGAAAGAAAGCATAATTTGTTCATAATCATCTGTATTGGTCTGCTTGCACAAAATGTCAGTATTTCGTTTGGGGGCTAATGATGAGAAATCATCTATTCGTTTGGCAGTCAAAACATTTCCTGATGCTCTATATGATGATTATTATGAATGAAGTTAACCTTCTCAGGTCTCAGTTTGGTTCTATCCTAGTTTATGGGATGATAGCTCTGTGAATCTACAGGACAATTTTTACTCTTCATTTTTCTGTCAAAATTTCATAATTGCTATCCCATTAGCAACTGGCATTAGTGGCTAATCCTCCATTTATATTTTTCCACAATGATAAAGTAGATTTGTGCCCACGTTTGGGATTCTTTTACTTCAGTGATTCTGTTTAATATTAGTCACCTTATAATTTCTTTTCTGGAGACAAGTTGAGGTTAGGGACCTCGGAGAAATGTGCTTTCAGCATCTGCAGATTTCTGTCATGTTCAGTAAGTAGAAGAGGGCATAGAGGGAAGGGTCACCAGTGATGATGGGATTATAGGATGCCAACAGCTGGGTCACGTGCCCAGCTGAACCAGCAGCCCCTCTCAGCTGGGAGGACACTGCTGGGACCACATGGGCTGAGTTTGTGCAGTGTGTGAGTGCTGCAGCCCCACTCACTGAGGTGCTTTGCTTTCCAGAGTGTAGAGTTTTTACTCTTCCCCCAGTTCGGCCACCCAAGTGACAGGCGAGTTCCTCCCCCTTTCCCCAGGACTGTGTTCTCCCAGTCTCTTGGTCAGATGCTTGACTGGGCACGCCAGCACAGGCACCAAAGTTACTCAGCATTAAGTAGAGATCTTTTGGACATGGTTTTCAAGTGTCTTTCCTCCCAGAATCAATATGACTGGAGACTTGGCAAGTAGTGGAATGTACCAAAGCATGTGGGGTATCACTGTGCATATCTGTGGTGTAGATGGTATGGAGAGAGATGCAAACAGGGAGCAGCTCTTACCTTTGAGGTGTTACATGTTACTCCTCCTGCCTCGGAGTTCTTTTTAAATGTGCTGCTTGTTTTTAACGCTTTCCTGTGTCACTTGAACATGTCAAGACTGCAGAATGTTTCTGGAAATGGAAAATGTTCCTTTTCCCCTCCTCTTTCAGTGATAAAAGTCCTTCAGGTCAGAGTGCTGAAACATCTCATTTGCTGTGCAAGCCAACTTGACAAAAACAGGGAGGCTGATGTGCCTCACTTCCAAAGGGATTTTTGTCACCTGCTAGGGATAGTAGTAAATAACTTTAATCCACTAATATGAGTAGTGTTATAATGAAACCCAGAAGGAACTGTTGTAGGGCTACCTGCTATATAAACCTGGAGCAAAAACTTCCTTGTTGAACTAAGCAATTGCCTTTCTAAAACAAATGAGCAGGTAAGCAACCAGAAATCCACATCTGAAGCTATGCCTTTTCTGTCAGTTTTATGTTGACAGTTGCTTTGCAGCTTCGCTGAAGAAATTGTGATGTTAATTAACAGCTCTTTGAAGCAATTTCTTCTAAATGTCTTTACTTCTCGACTGTTTTCACTAGAACATATGATCTGTAACCCTAATGGCAATTTTTCTGCAATTTCTCTCAGAAATGCTATTTGCTAATGTGGCTTAATAGCTGTGCAGTTCCTAACTGGATTTCAGCACAGCTGGAAATTATCCTTCTGTCTGCATGGGTGTGAAATTCCCATTCTCCTCAAGAGCAGTGAGAGTGCCTATGCTGACCTCCTCTTCAGTAGCACGAATCAGCTATCATGTGGAAGTCTGATTATTTTTTTTTTTTTTTTGGAAGTATTTGGAAGTTTAAACTTGAGCTCAGGCAACAGCCAATACACCCTGTGCAGCTCCAGTACTGAGAACAGCCCCAAAGCCTTCTGTCTTTTAAACAGAATATTGCATCACTTCTTTGTGCCAATCTGTAACTGAATTCATCAAATAAACTTCTTTGTCTTCATAGTCTTCCATGAACTCTTGATGCATTTACACTGACTCTTAAAATGCTGGTTTAATCTCCCTTCAGGCCCTCTGTTTATGGGTGGCTCCCTGGGACTTTGTGTTTGCCCATTTTTTGGCTTGGTTATGTCACGAGCCCGTTGCCTTTCCAGTCTGGAGTGGCCACAACCACCACACCCACCCTGTTAAAAGCTCGTGGAGCACCCGAGGAAGGCAGGCCAGGGCAGCAGGGCTAAGCCTCCTAGGTGTTGTAAAGAACATAGAAACATTTCTTACTGTCTGCAGCAAAAATGCATGTTGTTGGGTGTTAGTCTAAGAGAATGGACCTTAGTTAAAAGGATTACAAGATGATCAATCATTGCACTATCCAAGTGCAGAACAGGGTGTCATCATCATGGCTAGAGAAAAATAGGGTATAGGTACATAGTAACTATACATAGCTGAACACATGATTGAGTTGAGCTTAGCTTTTTGTCAGTCAGGTTTTAGTAGTTTATCTTTCCCTGTGGCCTAATAAGTTCATTATTCTGTGTGAAAGAATAATAAATGTCTGTTAAGCTTAATTTGTTCATTAAGCTTGGTTTTCATGGAGGCTGCCTTTGACTAGCTTTGAGTAGCTGGAGAACTCAGGTGCAGAGCAAATGGACTGGAGGTACAACAGTGGATATCCTTGTCCTGGGTCATGGAGAGCCTGGCCAGGTGCAAAGCTCCATGCAAATACTCACCAGGGACTTTGCCACTCAGGAAGCTGGAAGATTTGCTGTATAAAGGTATTCACTGTATGAACTAGAGCACTCCTGAATTGTTCTCCAGCAGCACTAGGAGAAAACTGGAGGTGGGGTCACCTCGGGCAAACCCCTTCCTCATACCTCATTCCCTTGGAAATACCCTGGCCTGGTCTGGGTCAGTTTGCCTTGGAAGTGAGAGCAGCCAAGTGGCAGTGGTGAAGGTTTGCTCATGCAAGTGTTCCCACTTCTTTTAAATTAGTTTTTTGAGGAAGCAATCCCAATTCCTGCAGTTTGTAAGTACTTATTGTATACAGTTTTATCTGTTTCCCATCAGGACCTCTGGTTCTGTATGAATGACAGGAAATTACAAAGAACAGGTAGGATTTAAATGAGAATTTACTTATTCATGGCTGAGGATTTCAATTTAAAAACAAAACCTCTGGTTGTGGTAGGATTCCAGGAGTGCTGACAAATCTCTTTTGTGGCTCTGTCTCATTTTTTTCCCCCCAAAGAACAACATAAACCTTAGGAAGCTGAGAATCTTTGCCCCTCTGTTTCTGGGCACTGCCATGAGCAGCAGCTGGAAGCTGCCTCTGTGTGTGGTCCTGTGTCTTGGGGTGGGAGGACAGGCAGTGAGGACCGCATGGCAGCAGAGCAGCCTCTTGGCTGGGCCCCCCTTTGCTTCCCCAAAACAACCCTGAGGCATGGAGCGAGTTGAAAAAGGGGGAGAAGGTTTATTCCAGTCCTAAGCCTTCTACATAAACAAAGTAAAATGTCACTGAGCACCAGTAAATACCAGGCTGTTGTTGGGGCTGGAGTAAAGCCTCATGAAAGATTTCCAATAAATCTGTTGGGGTGTCTTTGCAAAAGACTTATTTTATATGATAAATGCACCAAATAGGCTTGTAAACTCTAGTAAGGAGAATAAATGTGTTGTGCAGTACAGTGGTGGTCTCTTGATGTGCATTTGTTTCAAGCATAGGAACAAAGCAATATATAAGTCCCAGGCAGGGGGTGGTTATTTGTGTTTTCCACATTGGCTGAAAATAAATGATGAGTTTAAAACTTAATAATACCAGAATGGCAGGTTGTGTCTTACTTGGTTAACAAAACAAAAAAAAAAAAGGCTTTGTTGTCTGCAGAGGCTGGTGTTGGAATCCATCTCCATTCATAATTCAAATGGGGTTTGGAGCTCTCCCTTGTGGGCAGTGTCATGTATCAAAGTGGTTTGCAGTAGTTTGGTATGATTCAGCCGAGTTAATGGTCTCTGCTCCTGTGAGGCACAACAAAACTTGAGCAAATTTCTCCAGAGAGCCCAGATATTTTGCTGGTTCTGAGAAACTGAGTCTATTGACTGAGGCTGTTTAGGAAATGCCCCTTTCAGCTCAAGAATCAGAGAGGAAGGGAAGGGCTAAAACTGCAAGCTTACAGTTTCCACCTATGGAGCAGATCTGGGGACAACAGGGCTGCCTAAAGGCACATCTGGACTTCTCTGAGACTCATACAAAATTCTTTATATTAGAACATTTTATTTTTATAATCTACAAAGTAACAATCTAAAGAAGTGATGCTCCTTTCTCCTCTTCCTCTGCCATTTTTAACCTGTGTCTTGATTCCACGTCCAGCTGCAGCAGAGCTTTGTCCTAGTCCAGGTTTTGGCTGCTCTTTACTGATGAGCCCAGTTTTTGGCAAGGACTGAAGGCTCTGATGTGGCAGCCTATAGACATTGATGCTGGTAGCATCAGGCCAAGTTCTGGGCATCCCTTTGCCCTGTTTATCAATAGTGCTATTACAAAGGATGTTTTTCATGCAGGAAACTGAAAATAACTGAAGACTAATTTTCCCTATAAGTCTGTTTTCTTCCATGGAACTCCATGCTCAGCTTTTCTCCTGTTTCTGCATGAAAACAGTAGTAGTCTTCATTGCTATTCCTGGTTTTGCTATATGTGGGGTTTGCTATATGTGGGGGTGTGTTAGTTATTAACTGTTGGAGGAACACCCCAAGGAGCAGCATGCCAATACTTGTATCTTGCACTGGAATTGGAAGGTGGTGCTGTAATGCACTAACAGTGAAGTTTGGGTGCAATGTCAGGAACCGAGAGCTTCTTTAGAAAGAATAGAACAGAATTAGGAGGTGAGCACATTTCTATCCTCAGTTATGCTATAAATGTTATGTTGCATCATGTTGACAGGAACTACTGCAGATTCTGCTGTCTGTTAAGTGCCAGTGCAGATCTGTGAACGCTCTTGAAAACACTCCATGAGTTGGAGCACTACTGCAGGTGGATGTTGAGAGTGATTGCAGAGCATTCTTTGCCTTGTGTGTTGGGAATTTGGGGGAGAAAAGGTCTATTTCAGCAAGGGGCACCTCTGAGAGTCCCTCATCCATACACGTTTCATGCAGGCAGAGACGTGTTTATGTATCTGCTGTGATTGTGCCTAGGGTAGTTCCCCAGCTACTCACAGGCCCAAAGAGGAGCATATTTCCTTGGGTGACATTGAGAGGACAATAACACATGAATGTGGACAGTATTCACTCCCTATCTCTTCTAACATGAAACTTGTCTGATCTATTATAAGCTGGTTATTGTATTAAGTATTTAAGCCAGGAGGTCACCTGTTGCCTGTGGTGGACAGGCGTGTTCAAAGCATTAATTCTTGCACAGAAGAGCTTTTTCCCTTTTGACCAGTTAATTGGCCATGGATTTAGCAAGAACAGCTTAAGAAAAGTCACCATTCTGTTCCTTGCATATGGTACAACTGGGATTATCCTGGCAGTGCAACTCTTTGGAGATCTGTGTTCTCCCTTTCGTAACTCTAATATGTGAGAGATGAGTGCAAAGCTATTTTGAATAGAGAACTGAATTGTCTGAGAGCTGGCAAGGATGTAATTTTCTTAAGGATTTGGATGCAGGATACCATCTTGCTAATTATATTCTTTGCTCATTGAACTAAGTTAAGTACAGTTAAGATGCTTGTGACTACTTTTGGGGCTTTTCTTCAAGTGAGTTGCTGTGTTCAGAAAGAACCAAGGCTCATCAACCTGCTTTTAATGAAACAAAAAAGTTGTCTTAAATGCCACAACACCTAATGGTGCTTCCTCTCACAGAGATCAGCTAGCCCAGAGCAGAACAGATTTTTCCCATAGACTGAGTTTTAAGCAGATTTCTAGGATTATAATGATTACTGGCTCTTTGCTGTGAGCACAGAGGATTGCTGAAACACTGTTTCTCAAAACCAAAGGAGGCCATTACTTGTTATTTTCCATGAGCAGTAAATTAGATCATCTGAGGCTGCAGTAGTCTTCTGTTTCTGGTCTGCCTCCTCTAACATCCATACTGCTCCTAAAAGACAGGAAAAATTGGTTCTTTTCCTCTCTTACTATTCACCTAATCTGTGAGCAGCTTTACTTTTGCCTCGTGTGTCTGTGCTGACTCGAGCACTGCAGGGGGAGGCTCTGCTGTGCTCTGTTACCTCTGTCTGTATCTGCTGCCCAGAATTCCTCCCCGTGGGCTGCAGGGCAGGATCCCCCTCCTGCTCAGCCTCTGGGCAGTGGGGGATGTAGGAGGATGATGCAGCCTGAGGATTCCCATCCCTGCTCGGGCAGTGGGGGATGTAGGAGGATGATGCAGACTCGTGAGGCTGTGCTTGAGAAGGGCATCATCCACTTCTGCACGGAGGAGTCTGCGTGTCTTGGGGAAGGTGGAAGGTCAGCTGGAAAGAAAATCACAAGAAAACAAAGGGAAACAGAACTCTAATTCTCTTATTGTTCAAGTACTTTTTTCTGTGCTTATTTATCTAGTTACTATTTCTGGAAATGGCGGAGTGGAATATGTTGAGGAAATAGTATGGCCATACATTCCAGTGAGAAAGTCCTTCAATACTCCTGGCTGATGTGGTCAGATTTTACTGTCAGAGGTTTGTAAAGCCACGTCAGGTTCCCTGTTGAGGTGAATGTTTGTGTCCTGCCCTGCTGTGTTTCCAGTGAGCTTAAATTACTGTTTGTTTTCATGAAATGTTTCTGTGGTCTGGGTTCACATCTTGGACCTTGTGAGATCACAGGGCTATTATTAGCACACTGGAAAATTTTGACCAGGTGCTACTTGACCAAGTGGACAGAAAGTATTGGGTTTGATATTTTTAATCCTAAAATATTTAAAAAAAAAAAAATATTGTTTCAAGACTGCCACAATTTAAATGTTGTGTGAGAAAAGTTTGGAAGTGAAAGTGTAAGCCAAGAATTGCTGTTATCCTTAAATATGAAAAACAGTTTGGGATAGTAATAAAATACACTTTGCTTTGCTAAAATTCATTCATTGTGCTTCAGGGGGAATATCCAGTTGTCATTGCCAAACTTAGGGATTTGCAGTGAATAATTAAAAATAATTTACAAGTTTAACTCAAAAAGGCAGCATTTTATAAAGGAGAGGAGGAAGTGCCACTTGAATCATTGACAAATATCATGGGTTGTTGATGTTTATTTTATGATCAATATGTGTTGAGTTCCCAAATATTTGCCTCTTTAGTAGCAAAAGGAGACCCCTTACTCTAAGGGGGGGGAAAAAAATCTTAGGAATTTTGAAGAAAACAGCACTTAGCGATAAAAAGCCTTGTGAGAAAATATGGCAGATACTATTTGGTTGTAGCTCTATAAGCATGAGTTATAACCTCTATAACTAGTACCATATAGAAAAATAATGGCCTTGGATCACATGAGGGCTTGTCTGGGGCATTAGGAAAGCTGGAAGTGGAAAGGACAGGGCAGGACTAGACCATGTTGCACTGTGGTTATGGAAGGACAAGGTGGCTGTGGTGACCTCTGGGGGTGGTCCTGCCTTACCCAGAGAGGGGCACCAGCCCCGGGGCAGCTCAAGGTGATGCTCTCATTAGATGTGAGTGTTAATAGGTTAAATCTGTGTACCCATCCTGAAGATGGTTGGTAATTTTAGTGTCAGTCTCACCAGAAATCCCTCTGAGGGGGATAATTGGCACTCTGCTATGTAAAACTCTCTGGCATTTCAACATGAGCTCCTATCTGAGAGAAGGATCTGTCTAATGTATGAAACCTTCAAGCTGAGGAATTCAAATCACAGGGTGACTGATACGTATTTTGTGCTCCACACTTACTATTGATAGTGCTCCTGCTTTTGCTAACAGCACTGATGGTAAGCCTGAGGCATTTTCAAGCTCAAAGCTATTTAATTTATCTTGTGGAAGACTCAATTTGCATATTGGTGTAGGCAGAAAAAGGGTTGAGTGATCTTAGGGAAGATTCATTAAAACATAAACAGATCATCTAATGACTAAACCATTTTATTTTTTTCCCTATTGGGAATTTTAGTTTCAGAGTGCTTAAAACTATTATTTTTCACTGCGGGTAGGGATTGCCTACACCAGTGGTTTAAAATGTGCTGTTGAGACTTGGTCTAAAATGTACTAGATTATATGCTAGCTTTTACTACAGCCTTTTGGTTATTTGAGATGGGGTTCTTATATGTGGAATGAATGCAGTCATGTTATACTGTCTTAGATTACAGTTTAAAAAATACTTGAGTGTCTTTTACAAAAGTGTGAGCTACTTAGATATTGTACAGTACAAAGGAACAATTCATTACTTCTTGCAAAAACAGAAATGGAAATCAAATGACTTTTCAGTACCACTAAAAATAAAGGTTCAACTAATGATGGATACCTCTGGAAAACTTTTCAAATTAGCTAATAATTACCAAGGATGCCTCGAACTTTAAGCCTTACTTAAATTAAAATTAGAACTCCTATCTTAATATTTTGAAAAATAAAATAGAGAAAGGAGCAGTATTTATTTTCAACTCTGTTTTCCAGATCTGGTGACCAGCTGTGTGTTGGCTGCCTCCTGCCAGAGGGGCAGGCTCAGAGCCCTAAAGGGTTAAGTTGTGGTTGCTGGGAGGGAAGGGGGTGTATTACTGCTGAAAAACCAACCAAAAGTGAAGATCTAGGTCTGCTGTGCTTATCTGTCACAGATCTCTTGCTATGAGAAGGAGAATGTAGCAATACCTGTGTCCTTACGTTGTCAATCATTATAAAAGATGCTTGCAGTGTTCCTATTTAACGCCCTGCAGTTGCAGGTTCTCAGTTCTGGTCCAGTTTCAGTCAGTAGCAGAGCTCCCACCATCCTTGAAGGGACTGGTTGGGATCCTCCAGCTCTTCTCACAGAGCAGCAGCCACAGAATGGGTTTGCATTCTTTGTTTACAAACATCAATATTCTGGTTTATGGCCGTAGCGTGGCTCAGTGTCAACCTTGAGTGTGAACTCTGGAGTTTGTAATTCCTCATCATGTCCTCACACCGTTTGGTCCAGACCTTGACATCTTCCTCCCCATAAAATGGGGAGAAAAGAAATTAGTTTGAACATGAAATTGCTTTCCTGGAATTCCATGAGTGTGCTGCTTCTCAGGATACTTTGCTAACAAGTTAACGATCCCATTTATTTCTTAATCAATACACAGCAAGAGACCCCAGTGACTTTACCTCTCAGGCTGTAAAAACATCTATAATTTTAGCCTTGAGGATGCCTGAGAAAATTGGAATGTGCAGTCAGTTTTGTTCTTCTCTCCTGAAGAGCAGACACAGGTACAAAGGAGTTACCTGTTGGTGGTATGTTGGGAGGCTCAAAGATTGAACAGGTCAGTGTCTTTTTCCTGTGCCATACTTAGTCAACAGATGTTACTTCCTTTATGTCCTGAGAGGAATGTGGCACCTCTGACTATTTAAAAAAAAAAAAAAAGTAATACTAATGGGTGGGGGGAAGAGCAACTGAGTTTACTTGGACCTAAAGGATTTCAAGTGTGATTTATCTGTGCAAAAACAAAACCTAAGGTCATCCTGCCTGTTTATTGTGGTAAAAATTGTAATTGGAGTTTCTGTTTAATGTTAGCCTTACCCAGCTGCAGTGAAACAGTGCATTTTGTATGCATTTTAGAACTAGTATCAAAGCCCCCAGTTGTTCTGCAGTGGTAGATTTACATGTGGGTGCTGAGAATTGATTTGGGCCTGCTCAGGTGAGAAAAGGTTTACAGAATCAGACACACTGACAGGTGTAAATATCACCAGAACATAGTTAATACATCCTGCAGCCAAGGTTTTGTTTGTTTGCTTGGGTTTTTTAATAACCCAATTAAGATACCAGGAAAAAAGACTTCCAGAAGGATGAAGATGGCACAGAGGAAAAATAGAAGAGTAGCGAAAAAATAGGAGGGGGGAGGAAAAGGCAAAGATAAGTAACTGCCCATAATCATTTAACTCCAAGAATAAAGCAAGCAAAGTTGGCAGCAACGACTGTGGTACTGTTGGATCTTGGTTGCTGAAGGGGTTTGGATGGTTGAAACTCTTCCAAAATCCTGTTGCATGGTGATGGTGAACTATGGAGTGTGTGGGGAGTTAGTCTTCAGCATCCCTGCAGCAGTGTTGGGTTCAGCCATAAGAGCAGTGCCTTCTACAGCCATCAATGCTCAGTAGGCTCATTCCTCCAGTGAAATGTACACTTATTTTAAGAGAGGCTTCCAAAGCTTAATCTGAAACAATCAAAGTGAGTTAGAGAATATTTTAAATCTAGAAAATACGAAAATTTGTTTGCTACTTCTCTTTATTTTCATACCACTTAGTGAAAACAAGATTTTTGATTTCTGGACACTGAATAATCCCAAGTAAAACCATAATTTTTCTGTGGTATAGTGGAGTCCAAGTATTTTCATTAAGCGTTGGTTGATACGAAGGAAAGGAGAGATCATCTTTGATGGGACTCTCTTTGAGAGTCTTGTTTTCTTCAGTGTGTGTGTGTGTGTATATATATATATATACACACATGATGTAGGTGAAGGTTTCACTGGGACAGAGTGGGCATGATGATCTTTAAATGTATCTCATAGGTGGGGTTTTTTTAACTTTTATTAAACGTTTGCCAGCAAGGAGCTGAGCCACAGAGATAGCTTTGCCTCCTGCCCAAGCCCTGTTCTTAGGAATTGTACAGTTTCAAAAAGATTTCAAAGTGCTCAGTACTCAGTGGCATTTACCTCAATTGTTGCTAATGCTTGTTGCTAATGTCTCTGCCATTATGTCAGCTGCTTACAGAATGTTTTTTAAAATAATAAAAAAAAAAAAATCACATTTTCTATTTCCTTAAGTTATTATTGAACACTTGATTTTGCCATCATTATTTTAAGCTACTTACATTTGAGAAGTAGTGGAATGCTTTTCCTTGTTCTTAGGGTATAATCAAGATTTGGCATGATATCTTGGGGCAAGTAATCCTGCTTTATTTTTTCTCCTTTTGCCACCTAAGCTGTTTCTCTTACCAACAAATGGGTGTTAAAATCCCTTCAGTTTAAATCCTGAATGTATAGCAAAGAACAAATATATCCTCGGGGACATGGGCTTTGAGCTCTGAAAAAGGAAAGAAGAGGAACAGGAGAAGTTATTCCTTATTCTATCCTTGTACCCTGAACTTTGACAGTGTCGAGCTTCATTCTCACTATTAAACAGCATATGTTTGATCACGTGATAAATACTCCTGTTCTCCACCCCTTCTAAAATCCTTGTGGACACAAAGCACTTTAATTGCACTGTAGGACCAGACAGAGAAGCCCAAATTTAATTATCTTTGATAGTTACAACTACAGGAGTTAGTCTGCACTAGGGTTTCCTTAGCTTGTATTTTCATCTCCACTGTCTCCTGCTGTAAAATCTGGGAGTACAAACATTTACATCTCCAATTTCCTGCCCAAGGTTTCCTCCTTGTAAGGCAGAGATGATACAATTCCTTGCCATTAGGAAACTGTGTATGATGAAAGCCTTTAAAACCAGAGTTACGTGGTGAAACATGTTACATCAAACCATACTGAGCTTTTTGTGAAAAGCTTCTCTGGCATTAAATAATGGAGAAACGTGTCACAGCCCAGAAGGTTATTGATGCATATTTTGGGAATGTTCTCCATTAATTCCCACCTCCTCCAGTCTTTGTGACAGTGCAGAGGCAGTGAGAGGGGACAGACGTGCTGTCCTCTGGCAGGTCTGAGTGGCAGAGAGGACCCTGAGCCTCGTCCTCTGTGCGGCTCAGCATTACTGCTGCCCCCTCAGCACTGCCCTCCCGCTCGGGTGTGGTGCAGGGAAGGTTTGGTTGTAAAGGGCGAGCCCTTACCCAAAAGCACGGGCAGTGTTGGGAAACGCTGAGTTGAAGCGAGCAGCATTCAGGGTAAGGGGGAACAGCTGAAGGAATAGACGCATGCATTGTTAACTGTAATGACATGGCTGCGTGGCGATGCTCTGAACCAATGAGATAAGATCTACAGAACAGAGCTACATGACTGCTCCATCTATCAGCAGTTTGGACTGTCTCTTGAAAACTGGCTTTGCAACTTCTATTGGAAAGGGCACTTTATCTTGTTCCCCGTGTTTGAGGCATACCAGCAATACTTCTTGTGATGTGCTGCTATGCTGATAATAACCATGGGGCTTGCTAGCTAAAAATCACTACAAAATTAAAAGAAATCGTGTTGGATTTACAATAATATTCCCCAACTTAATTCCAGTATCTGAAGCTATGCATACTACATATGCCACGTGATGCAGCTGTAAGCCAGAGGACAAAGGCTCCTTTCCCATTTTCTCCTGCTGGAGAAGAGAGACTTTATACAGAGAGCAGATTCAGCTGACAGAGGAAACTGCCCAGGACAAATGACAAATGCTGTGTCTGTGGGATGGAAGGAGAGCACAGGGAGCAGTGTGGTGTGCTGGGAGGTGTCTGACTGGGCAGTTGTGCAGTCACCCACAGCTGCAGAGCTGCTCAGCTCGCCCCACTTCAGCCCCTGCACAGGGGCTCCTCATCCTTCTGCCTACAAATTGGGCAGCTGAAGTTTATTTTTAAAATATTAACCTTCTGCAAACACAGTATTAGCAACAAGCCAGTCTCACAACATCTCCTTCGACAGACACTCAGGAAAATGCTACTACTTAAAGCTTTTAAGAAGAAAAAGTGCAGGTTTCTGGGGGGATTCCTGTGGGCATTCTTGGCACTGGCTCAGTGAAATCTGAGTGTCTTATAATAGCCCAAGCACAAATGGTTTGTTGATACTTCTCCAACGCAATTCTGCATATTGGTTAGTTCATGAGAAGAATCTTACAGGAGATAATTAGTTGTTCTGAAATTGGGTTGTTTTCGTAACAGGGAGGTGTTGATAAATTGCAAAATGTATATGCAGAGTAAATGTCAGCAATGTTATTAAAATCAAACAGCTCCCATTGAGTGTAAAGGTGTTTGATTTGTGTCTGCTAGCTTGATGACATGGAATGTAACCAGTAAGTAGATCCCGTAGATCCCAGGATTATAGGATGAAACATAACATGCCTGGTAGTTTCAGGTTTGGAGTCAGTATCTTGTCAAGTCTTAGAATGATCCCATCAGGTTGAGCCTGAGGAGATGGAGATATTACTCTGTAAAATAACCGGTACTATACGGAAGGTTCCCTTGACTTGGAGTGATACTTGTTTCCTTCTGAAGAGAATGCCCTATTCCCCTTTTTTTGGGGGGGCGGAAACAACAACAACTAAAATCAGTTGTTCTAAGCTCTTAAAGGAAAAAAAAACCAGAATGTGAAAAAGGTGAAAATTCTCAATGAACTGTGTGCCATTCATATGTCCCTGTCTTAATTCTGAATGTACAACTACTGTGTCTTTGAATGTTTCTTCATTCCAAATCACTAAAAATATCGTAGCTACTATTTGTTGCTATTATTACCCAAATACCGATAATTTAATGTGCTTTTTCCTCCAAAAACCAGGGAGCAGCGTCCCTCTTTCCCCTATTTTATTTCATATGAACTTGTGTTGTCAAAAGAAAATAACATTGAAATATGTATTGAAAATATCCATGTCTAATGGTGGAATTGGTGTAGCAAATGGCTGGATACCTGGTACAGAGATGTGCCTGCAACACTGTTCTACAGGTGCTAAAAGACTCCCTACAGACAGCTGATGATTAATAAAGTATTTATTTCTCTTTACTGTTACTGTAAATAGGTATTGATTATAGTAGTAAGTGCTGGATTGAATATCCTCAGGGATCCTGTCTTATTCTGGATGGAATATGGGAATTTTGGGGAAGTCAGCTGGCTGAAAACATGATCGGTGAGGTCTTGTGTATTGGATTGTTCTCCACCAACAGAGGAGACACCACACAGCTTTTTATTTATCACAGGTCTATTTATCTGTCGATCTTTGCTTTACATTGTTGTCTGTAACGTGGAGTGGATCTGCTCTGGCATCAGGTTAGTGAATATTAAGTTGAATATTTGTTTCTTTGCTGTGCTGTGTGACTTTGGAAGCACCTTTAAACACACACCAATTGCAAGCACTTGTCCTGCCTTTGAGATTGGGACGTAATACCCCGGGTGGTAATGAGCCCATTCATCATGGAGGCAAATGCATGAGCTGGGCTGTATTTCAGCTTTTATCCTGCTAACCAGAGCCTGGTGCCAGGTTACCTCGTTTTTAGCTCTGCTGTTTGTGGGAGGTTTGAGGCAAAGGTGGCTTGATACGATCGCTGTAGTTGGGGAATGCTGGGAGTCGGTGATGTCCAGCTGCTGGGGTGTAGTGCAGTGAGTTCCAGTAGGCAGAGAGGTGGTGGATTCCACGTCTGGTGCTTTGTTCGTGGCCCACTGAGCACAGTGAAGCTGCAGCCTGGTCCACAAATGCCGCTTGAATGAACATTTCCCAGGAATGCTTTGTGCCAAATGGAAACAGAAGTATGACAAAGTGAGAGAAGGAGCAAGCAGTGCTGACAGGGAACGTCTTGAGACATCAGCAGCTGTGCAGGAAGCCCTCGGGTGCCAGCAGGACCCCTTTCTGCTGGCTGGAGGTGAGGTCTGACGGGAGAGAGCAGCTCCTGTCAGGAGTGGTTTGATGTGTTTCCAGCCCCCAGCAAGCAGGCAGGAATGTGTGCGTAGTAGCCATAGCAATGGCACGGGTTCACAGCATAGCAAATCCATCTCGAGCATGAAGAACAGCTAAAACAAGAGCTCAAGTCAAACTTGGTTTAAAAAAATAGGATTTTTTAGAGTCATTGTCTTGTTGTCTTTTGTAGGATTAGATGATGCTTTGAAAAGAGCTTGGTAAATAATGAGAAGCTGATTCACCCTGAGACAATTTTAGCCACAGTCTTCATTCAGAGTTATTGTCAACAACATGCAAAGAGCAGAAAGGTGTCAGGAAACTCCTGGCATGAATTGATTATCTTCAAAAGCAATGGGCGGATCACATCTTGAAAGCCTCATATATTTTGTTTCTAAAGAGTGTCTCAATTTTTTCACACAGCTGCTGTTGCTGTGAACAGCTGGAACTTGATGCAAAGCTGTGGCACATGCAAATCATTGCAAAATTGTCTATAGGCAAGCAAGTGTGCTGAAAGGTGAATGACAAACTGAATACATTATAGTCATCAATGGTATTTTCATTTCCTTAGGGTTTCTTTCAGAATCTCTTAAATTACACTCTGGTTGAAAATGTTATGGCTCAGGGTGGGGAAACAGAATAACAGCAACCCCCTCCCAACACACACGAGAACAAAGTTGGCAAATGTGAACACAGCATTCAGTTCTCCTTAGACAATCAGATTTTTCAAGTAGTGTAAATATTGCCTGCATTAATCTTAGGGATTGGTGAGGCCCCTTAGTTTGGAGATGGAAAAGTTGTCTATGTGCAAACTCTTAGTGCCTCAACAGGGTTTCCAGTGGGAGAGTCAGCCAGGTGTCCTCTCTTGCCTTCGGCTTCAGCTGGTGCCAAATGCCTGAATTGTTCGAAATTACGTAGTTCCATAACATCTATAATGTGGTGTCAATTTGGAAGGGGTTTATAGTTCCTGCTACCTTTTCTGTCCTAAGAGGAAGAGGTTGTGGTTGAGCCAGGGCAGAGGAATTGTTCAAACCGAGAGTGGAGTGCCTGAGCAAGAAGTGCAGTCAGGTTTTGTTCTGTAAGGGACCCAGTGCAGAATGTCTGCTTTGTCCACACAGGGTGCCACAGCAGTGATGTCACTCTTGCATCACACAGTGTTTACAGAAATTCAAAGTATTTGCTACTCGTGAAATAGTATTCCAGTAGGCATTTCACAGGGTCATTCAGTGTTAGCTGCAGTTGATTGTCTCAATATCACAATTTCTTTGAAGATTTTTTTGTTTGTTTTTTAACAGGCAAACCTTGTCAGTGTCTCAGCAGATAACTTCAGGAAAAAAAAATAAATTAACAGCTATCTGATAACAGTCATGACAGGTGGTTTTACAGTCTCAGCGTTTTGGAAAATCATGAATGTTTAAGTACAAAATGTTTAATTTGGAGAAACAGGTGGTGCAAAGCTGAGTTATGTGTATGTAATCTGCTGTTTTTACCTTCTCTGGTGCTCTGCTCTTCCACCTATCTCACAAACCCTCGGTGGAACTAAGGGTTTGATGAAAACAACAGCTTCCATCTCAGAAGTAAAACTGAATTTGTGTGGTTGTTACACCTCAGCTTGTTGCAAAGAGGAAAAGGCCGTAACTTTGGTGCATTTAGAGAGCAGGAGTTGGATGTCTCTTGAAGATCTGCACTCCTTTCCTTTCTGTTTAATACCAAAGGCTTACTGAGGAAGATGCTCGTGAATGTGAGTGTTACCAGTCCCCCCCTTGCCTCGGGAACACACACAGCTTGTTTCTGGAGGGACCTGGGGATTGTAGGGAGGTGGTTGCAGTGTGTATTTACCAAAAAATTGTCTCTTCCTTGATGTAACTTATGCAGGCTGAGGTTTTTTGATACAGCCTTTATAAGGTAATACAAGGAGAGATGATATCTATGTAATTCTTGATCAGGTTTTCATTCAAGTGTGCTTCAAATATGCACAGTGTGTGTGGTAGCTCTGCACAGGCTACTGCCAGACTTAGGTCATTGTCACCAGGCATTATAGAAGTGATGAGCTCAGTCAAAATGTGCTATACAAGTGGTTATCTCAATTTTCTGGTTCAGCAAATCACATTGCTCTGGAGGTTTTGTGGTGATGGTTTACTGTAATACAGTGTAAAATGTAATGGTGTGGAGAATATTGGTGAGCAGCTAAAGGCCAAACTCGTGGAGCTGTTGAACTAATTCAGGGGTGGTATTCTGAGGTTGTAGTGACATCCTTTTGTGCATCCAGGGCTAAATAGAAATGCCATAAATCAATCTCAAAAGGGACTGAAAAGCATTCCCAGTATGAAGTGCTACATATCTCTGGTAGTCATGAACAGTTTATTCTCACTGGCCCAACTGATAACATCTCAAAGGTTTGGAGACGTGTTGTAGCACTCGTGATGACTTTCATGGACATTAATACCGATAAAGCTTCAATATTTTGGCATGAAGTGGGAGGTGTTTGCAGGAGGGAAGACTCCTTCAGACCTTGGTTTTCTGAGGCTTTCTGGTGCCAGGCAGTGTAAAAGGATGTAACTGAAGAACTTAAGTCATAAAGAGTATATTAGAATAGGCACATAGATTTGAAATGGAAACCACTCAAAGAACCCCACACAGTGCCTGCTGACAAAAGCAGGTCAATGTCAGGACAATGTCATATAACTCAGTGACTCTTGGACAGCTCCTGTGTATCTCTGAGAGCTCTTTACAAATGACTGTGGTTTGAGGTGTGTTTTACCTCAACTGAGCAAAAAGTGAAGTTCCTCTTAAGCCTCTTCACTATCAAAAGCACCCACCTGTGTGCTTAGGCAGCACCTCAAGGTAAGTGTTTTGTTGGCACTGCACTCAGACAATCCAAGTGCAGTTCTAGAAGTTTCCTGTAGGTTTTCTCAGCGTCTCCCTTTATTCCCAAATCTCTTTCCCCCCTTTCTGACTGGTGCTCTCCCTCTGTTTTATTTCCCCCTGGTCCCCTAGGGAGATGCAGTTCCTGTGCTTTAGTGGTTCATAGGAACAGCCAGGAACCCAAGGTAGCTGGGCTGGGAGTCTGCCCCAGTGGGCTGGACCACCAGGGTGCCCTCAGATTTCCCCTTTCCTCTTGCCATGCCACAGCTCTGTGCCAGCTTAGCACCCTCAGCTCGTTCCCAGTTCCAATCAGGTGGCAGGAGAGCTTTCCTGGGTGGTGGATCACAGACACACAAAGGTTCTTACTGAGTGGCTGTACAATACCAGTGATTAAGGAGCAAGCAAACAATAATGCCTCCAGGAAGGTCACTGTTACTGAAGCTGAAGTGGGGTTTAGTTTTAATAATAGAAAGCCAATTGGCAGTGTTAACACTGACTTGAGCTTTCCAGTTCAGAGACAATGGAAAGAAATTTTGTGTAGCACAATGATGTTTTTTGTTTGGCTGGGAAATCCAGTCAATTAATTTACATTCATCAAAAGAAGCTTTAGGCAATGAGGTGTGTTATCATGAGCCTCAAAGTCCAAATTACATCCTTTTCCAATGTTTTCATAAATATGGAGAAGAAAAAGGCGTACTATTGGTTTTGTTTCTTGTATCTCTGAAGGTGCCAATTGCTGTGGCAGGAAAAAATTAGGTTGTGTACTGAATGGAAAAGAGGACAAAGATTAGATAAAGCATCCTAAGTCTTAAGTGGAGCTCCCCAAATTTGAACAACCCATTAAAAAAATAGATCTAATTAATAATTGTCTTTTCCTACCTCCCCCATCCTCAAATACTCTTGGACAAGGACTCCAGATGGCTTATTCTCCCTGTATTCCTTGCTCGGGCTGGTCCATCTACTTCTCTAATGATGACCAGATGATTTGGGTGCTTATCTAACTGGGGCACTGTATCAGGTCTTGGAAAACTGAATTAATTAGAAGAGGAAGAACAAAGGGGTGGAGACAGTTTAAAAAGAAGATAGAGATTAAAAGACAAACTGTTCAGAATTTGTTTCCCTATATGCATGAATAATGAGTTTATTTAGAAAAAGAATCTAACATGTACCCTGGCAGTATCTACTGAAACCTGTGGATTTTTGTATGTGCTGGGAATAATTACTGAAATCATGAAGAATTTTCAAATTAATTAGGACAGAAGTTATATACAACTTTTGATTTAGGTGGAGCAAAGTCTTCTTTCCAGGCCTTTCACCATCAAATCTTTTGTTCCAAAGTGAGACTCTCTTTAGGGCAAAGAGCTTGCTTGTTCAGTGGCAGTGTTTAACTTCCCCCCTTTTTTAGCCCTCTTTTCCCTTTCTTTGGAAGAGAAATAAGAGCAATATTTGCTCAGAAGCTGAGGAAGATGAGAAGGGATTGCTTCACACCTAATGTAGTGCAGTGGAGCTTTAGGAGACTTTTTTAATTCAGTGACACATTTAAACATGATTTAAACCACGGACAACACAGAGTTGTGATGCATTGTTTCCTCATTCCAACCTGGATTTGGTAACGTCAGCTGAGGACTGGGTGCACAGGAGAACCTGCAAGGTCCTAGACAATAAGCATTTTATTTCCCAACTGTAACAACTTCCTGCTGCTCTTCTAAGCGCTGCTTTGAAAACAAGTGAACTCTGCTTGCCCTGTGTAATGCTGTGCCCTGAAATGCCCATTGCACTATAGACACATACCCACCAACAACTCAATGGGAAAGTCCTGGGGTGCCCACCACAAGGAGGGAGTGAAGCTCCCCTTGGCAGTAAAGGCCCTTGACTGCAGACTGTTTATATTATAAAGCTGTGCTGGAATGAGGTAACTTTAGAGGTCCCTTGCAGCCCAAACCTTTCTGTAATTGTATGACTATAATGTTCATTAAACAGTGATGCTGCATGGAAGTATTTCATGGAACATGATGGCTGCTTTTCCATCCTTAGACCTGGTTTTACTCTTACCACTTTTATGCTTCATCAATGTCAACAACTTTATTCTCTGCCTAAAGTGATGTGAGAGAAGAGTCCTTGTCTGCAGCAGCTCCTTCAAACACTCAGGGCTACACTGAGCCTGGCACTGTGGCCACGTCTGGGGAACAAAGCTGGTGGCTGAGGAGAGTCTTTGTGAGAATTACAATGAGAAATATCTTCTCCCACTGTTTCTTGGGTGTTGTCCATCCTTGACTACCTTTTTTTCCCCATCCTCTTCCATCCATTCTCCATCCTATCCAATGGAGAAATATGAACTTGCACGTGATACACAGTGAAAGCAGAATAATTAAGTCTTCTCCCTCCCAAGCTGGAGAGGCAGCTGTAAAATAGAAATATTTCTACGATTTCAGAAAACCCACGGGTATTTTTCCAGTTTCTCCAAACGTGGAACAGATTGTTCTAAGCATGGTTCACATGTCTTTGGAAGGAAGCTCTGAAACAAATGTGATTGCCTGGCTGCACACATCTACAAGGCAGTGGCCACTGAGGTGTCAGTGCTGGCCTGGCATCTCAGAGGTCTCTGCAGTTACACTGTTCAAGGACAGAGCAAAAGGAGTTTAAGATTATTTCACATGTTTAGGCAGTGCTACCATATGTCAAAAGAGATGTCCTGTGCTAGGTTAGCCTCACTCTGAATGCATTCGTAAATGCTTTATGGATGTTATTTTCCATTTGGTAATTTAATATCTGCCCTTTCCTCCCCAAGTTCTTTGAGCATTTCCATGGAACTGAATTAATTTTCCACATACTGCTGTTTGCCCTCATTTTCAGTTCTTGTAAGATGGCAAGATAAACCAGATTCCTTGCTAATGTAGTTCCTCTTCCCTTAAGATCAGAAGATGTGTTCTTTATGAGAGTTGCAGGGCTTGCAGTTGCTCAGAGTAAGTGGCTTTCTTAGAAAAGGGCACAAGAAAAGGCAGGGAATGGTTTGTTGTCCTGGACAAAAACTTGGTGGTTGAAATTTCTGTTGTGCTGTGAAGTTCTGGGCCCATCTATGTCTGTGAACCAAATCAGCTCTGTAGACCATTTGAGAGGACCTTCAAAGACTTGGTGCATGATTTTTGTCTCTGTTAGGTAGCAAAAATGTGGTGTTTTTTTGGGGTAGAAGACTGATCTTTCTGATTCTCCCTCCTGCAGGAGGGTCCTAGAGGAATATGCATTTGTCAGGGTCACACAATCGATTTAAAGCAAAAATAATTGTTGTGACCTTTCCAGTTGATCAGTATTACAGAATAGGGGAAGAGGAGCCTCTCGAGGTGTCTGTCTGGATTGCTTGGCTGTATCATTCATTTTTTGTGTTCTACATCCTGTTACTGGGTGGTGTAGGTGTCTGTCTCCCCAGCAGTGATCAGCAAGAACGTGGCTGTGTGTTGAACCCGCTGCTCAGCTGCAGGCAGCCTGTTTCTGCTCACTGATCTGCTGACTCAGTGTCTGGAAGTGGCTTTCCCCCATCCTTTTGGAGGTGTTTCTCCTGTGCTCCTGTATGGATCATACTCATGAGACTTAACATGAGGACAAATTCAGGTTTCATGATCATCATATTGTCCTCGCAGCTGAACAACTACTGTGGCAGCAGCAAGTGGGTGGCAGCGTGCAACTGGTTAGCCAGGCAGAGCAGGTGTGTGGGGACTTCAGAGCCACTCAGTGCTCACTGGGAGCTGAAGGCTCAAGTCTTTATTTCAACCTTTGGAAGACTGTCTTAGAAACTCTCCTGTCTGGACATAAGTCCCCACAACTCACCTTTCCACCCATCTGTCTCCATATGAGGCAGTGAAACGTGGTTTGTGACAGCAATCCCCAGGACTGAAAGCACAGCCTGGGCACTTGAGTGGCTCTCAGCAGTGATGGTTCATGTGAAATGTGGCAGGTTGCACCTTCCTGGGGCCTGGATGTCTCTTCCAGCTGCATCCTCACAGCAAACAGTTCCTTTTCAGTTACTAATGGTCAGTAATGGACAAGCTCAAGGTGCCCATAAAAGGTAGTTCTGATATATTTAGATATCCTGAGAACTTAGCAATTGTGGGTAAAATGAGCTTTTCCAGGCAACTCACATTTCATCCCAAGTCCCTCAGAATGAGGGCACACACAGCAAGTACAAATATTGGTGTTGAAAATTGGCTGTTGTTGGAGAACAGTCTTATCATTAGGTTTTAATTAATCTTTATCTCGGCTAAAAGATAACTAGAAAGTAAATGTGTTCTTGTAAAGCATCCATTGTCTGATTCTAGTGTAACATGCAGCTTTCAGAGGAATTTCGTGAGCCACAAGAATTCCTCTGATTTATCTCATGTGCTTGTTTGTGGGTAGGCATGGCATAGCACCATGGTTGATTTGAATATGTATTTGGAATCCAAGAAAAACAATCTAAATTAATTACACTTTCAAATGAACTAATACGGCCTCAGAAAATAGACAGGGTTTTGTGCCTCTTATGCCTTACTGCTTTTCTCCATTTTCTTTTTAAATTTTTTAACAGACTGAAAGATATTTAACTGAAAAATGTAGTGAATCAGGTGAATGAAAAAGTTTCTGTTCTGTGAAGGATGAACAGACTTCTCTTTATTCTTCTTGCCGAGGAGCTCATTACGACATTGGTATGGTTGGCCTTTAAGGGCTGTACTCTCAAAAGCAGCATGTTACAAAGTAGATGTGGGGGGTTGTTTGTTTGTTTTTCATCGGAGAGAATAACAAGTTCTGTGGGAAAGATGAAAGCAGCAAAAAATGTCTGGTTTTGAACGTTACTAGACTGTATTGCTTTCACCATAAGCTGGTAGGTGCATTTGCTTCAGCTGGGGCTTGAAGAGCAGTGAATTGAAGACTCCTGTGTGTGGCAGTGCAGATGCAGTCATCCTGAAGCTCCAGAGCAGTCGTTCAGCAGCCTAGGTGTCTCAGAATTGTGCTTTGGAGTCATATCCCCTGTGTCAGTGTTGGCTGAACTGCAGCTCTCACTCCTCCCAGCAGAGTCAGTGTCCCAGACTCTTACTCCCTTCCTGACACCCTGCACGTGAGCAGAACTCTGGGGACCCTGGGTGCTCCTGCACACTGCTGGGAGAGAGATTGGAGGGTAGTCATTAATGGTCACATTTGGAAATCATTCTTTTTTCATGCTGCTCTCAAGTTCCTAATCATCACTCTGTGTGTCCCAACTCAGTGACTGTCAGCACAGATAGTTTGATTTATTTCTTCAGAGCTGCATGAATTCCAGGGGTGAGTTTCTCCTGATTTAATCATTTTTTTGTAGGTTTAAGGAATTTTTTGAGATTAATTAGTATCTCAGTGCTTTTCATAGCATATACATTTTTATATATATAGTCCAATTGGGACAGGCTGCTGTAATGAATCAGCTCTTTAAGATAATGAGCAGTGGCTGTGCAGAGTGAGACTGCAGGTGGAATACCCTGCTCAAATCATGGTATTGCTATTCCCAAGATTAGGCTGAACATGAATAAGTCTTGCCTTACTTGTCTATTGGCCATTCCTGGCAAACCTTCTGAGCCTTCAGGGCCTCAGGAACCCTGCTGGTCCTTCCCAACCTGCTGGAAGCCACTGGGGCATCTTTAATTTAAGGACCTCCAAGACTGGGCATTGAACTTTGAGGGATGTTAGACCACAATATACACATTTGTCATAGCCTGAATTCCCTTCCATGTGAAGTGAGCTTGAGGCAGCTGGTTTTGCCTTTTGAAGTGAAATACACTCCTGTAGGAGCTGTAACATTTCTCTGTAAGAAGTCAGTAATAGTGTCCCCTCTTCTCCCAGAAGGTGGTTCTAAAGTCTCATCTGCCTTCTATTAAATCCAAGGTTTTGTTCAGTTTAGCTCAGGATTTCTTGTATCCCCACCTCTTGAGACTTGAGCAGATGCCATTTTCTGTAGTTTTTCTTCTCTTGTACAGAAAATCTAAATAATAAAGACTTATCACTTCTTTTGTTTGTCTTTCAGTCTAATCAAGATTTTATGCTTCCTGGTTTTCACATTACACCTTGGACTGTCACACTGAAAACCACACGCATTATTCCCGTGCACCAAATTCAATTTTCTCCAGTCTCGTACTGCTTCAATGACTCCTCTTAATTCTGTTAAAAAGAGAAGAAAGAAAAAGAATCTTCGGAAGCATTCCATGAGCATTCCTTTGTCACTTGACGTGACAAGTGAATGGAGAAACACCCATAGGCTTTATTTCCACCTTTAATATATAGAGT
Organism: Formicarius rufipectus; assembly: GCA_013399695.1. Classification (NCBI taxonomy): domain Eukaryota; kingdom Metazoa; phylum Chordata; class Aves; order Passeriformes; family Formicariidae; genus Formicarius; species Formicarius rufipectus. The sequence goes on along the minus strand of VXAU01001195.1, from coordinate 126,448 downwards.
GATTGAGTGCCGTCACACTGGTGTGACAACGTATTTGTTGCAGGTCTATTAGTAAGCAATAATTAATGCATTTCTAGTCACCCTCACTGTTTTGCCTTTAGAAAGAATATTTAAATCTCAAATGAGTATTAAAAAACTCTGGTGGAAAGGTTTAGAATAAGTGGTTTTGTTGAAAGGGGGAATATTGCAATTCCAATGGAAAACATTTGAATAACAGGAGGAAGAACTGGAAGAGCATTTCAGAGGAATTGGCTACTCATACTCTTAATGTAAAATTTGGATTAAATATAAAAAGTTGTATTATAAATTAGTGTAGAAGTCAAAAATATTCACTTCAGAAGTAAATACTTGAGCATTATCAAAAATGCACATTCATCTTGAGTTTCAAAATGGATTTTCTTAAAACATCATGTAATTCTTTAAATTATTATTTAACTTGTTGAATTTCTCATAGCAATTATATTTTTAAGCAGTTACATCTAGATCATTAAGAGCAATCCTGTTCTTTGTCAATTTACAAGTTCTTTAAATTACCATTTGTGTTGTGTTTCAAACAGTTCAGTGGAGTTTTCATTCACAATATTTATGTGTAGTGGTTTGAAAAGTACAAGGAAATACTTGCCTGATACCAAACTCATGGCAATGACTCTTAATGGGCTTGGAAAGTGAAACAAATGACTTCTTCATGTCAGGGCCCTACCTGAGATTACTGATGTCCTGTCTTGGAATCCTAAATGCCACATTGGTCTTTCTCTTTTAATTAGCATTTAGAATGTCTAGTTGGTTCCACATGTTGGAAAATGTAATGTAGTTGGTGTTTGTTTATGCTGATAAATCTCTCCCTACAGTTCATTGCCTGCAAGGAGAGGGATGTGCTTAAGTGAACAGATCAACCCCAGAGATTGAGGCTGGAGGCAAAACAAGCTAAAGCAGGTGTGTCACTGTGCACGCAGTGTTGTGTTCAGCTGGGCTGCTGGAGCTCAGAAAGGGGCACAGCTTCTCTCCCCCCCTCGGGTCAAAAAGTAGTTTTGCAACCCAGAGATAAAATTTGTCATTGCTCGAGACAACTATTTTAATATGGGCAGTTTAAACAAAGATTCTACCATAATTGCCTGTTAGTGAGCAATAGTGCCATGTGTCCTCAGCCACTTAATATTCCATTTTCCTACAGTAAGTTTGGACTGCTCATATCAGGCCCAGGGGATTATATTACACCTCAGTGTTTGTGTCATTGCTTTTGTAGGGTCATTAGAATATTAGCAGTGTTTTCATGTAACTTTGTTCTTAATCTATATCAAACCTAGTATGACAGTGACATTAACTAAAATATTAATCCAGTTTTATACTTTGGCCCTTTTGGTCATCCAGTTTCACTTTCTATAAAGCAAGAGGAAAGGTGGGTTAAGGCACAAGGGATATCAAGCTACTGTTTGATCCATCCTGTTCATAATGTGAAATGGGCTTTATAGACCTGACTTCTGCCATTTCAGAATTACAGTCTCTTTAACTTGGTAGATGGTACAACATGTGTGAAATAATGTACAACATCAGAAGGTGGGTGTGAGATCAAGCAGAGAAGAAAAAGAAAAATTTCAAAGGATTCCTTCATTTGCACATAAAGTAAATCATACTTCTTCCATTTATCTTCTGTTTGAAGTTCTACTCAGCCATCCTTCTGGAAATGCCTTGTGTCCCACGGTGCCTTTGCTACCCCCCAGCCCAGCCTGACCCCCCTGCTGCCCCCCCCAGCATTCTAAGAATAAATGTGTCTAATCTAACATGATATAAAATTCAAGTTCTGAAGTCCCAGAGGAGGGTGTTTTTTTAGCATTGCTTAATTTATTAGTGAAGGCAAAGCCAGGGATGTTAACTGGTTTGACCCTGCAAAAGTAAGGGAAGGTAGAATTAGAATTTGTATTCTTGGTTCCTAGTCCTGTAATTAGTTATTCCTCCAGACAATAATGCCTTTTTAGCTCATGATTAATAGAAAGCCTGATTGATTAGTGGTTCAGGGACGTGTATCTTAAGACACTACACACATTGTGAAAGCCTCTTCTTAGGCACATTTTCTCAATTTTAAAGTCCTCTTATCTGGAATTTGTTATGTAAGTTGAATGCAGCAAACTGTTTCAAACGCCCCCTCCTACCTACACACCCATTAGCGTGGTTAATAAGGATAGCTTGAATATCTCATGTTGTGTAATTCTTCATAAGACTTACATGCAGCAGTACTTTGATTATAGTTCTGTTTGCATTTTCTGAGGAAAGGAGTATCACAATTGGGTATCATTTTCATTTTGCTTACAGCTTCTCCCTCTACAGTAGAGAAAGCAATATAACTGATCTTGGATCATGGATATTTCAGAAATCTTCCATCTGAATGGTTCTCTTGGCCTGGGGAGTGCTGGCATTTCATCAGTGCCTATCTAATGCTTTCCTTGGGCTCAGCCTCTTGTTGTCTGTGCAAGGTCAGTTTTGCTATTTTGAACAACCATGCAGGTTGGGAATTAAGCAGGCTGGGAGTCTGTTGTGTCCCACCTATTCTTCCATGTGTCCGTGTGGGGTGAACAGATGGAGAAGGACTTGGGGGTGCTGCTGGACAGAGGCTGGTGACCTTTTTATGGCCTTTCAGTAGCTAAAGGGGGCCTGCCAGAGAGCTGGAGAGGGGCTGTTCACAAGGGCATGTACCTGTAGGCCAAGGGGGAATGAGTCTAAACTGCAAGGGAGTGCATTTATGTTGGGTGTCAGGAAGGAACAGGCTGTCCAGAGAAGCTGGGGGTGCCCCGTCCCTGCTGGTGTCCAGTGCCGGGTCAGATGGGGCTCTGAGCAGCCTGGTCCAGGAGAAGGTGTCCCTGCCTGGGGTGTGGAGTTGGAACTAGAGGGACTTTAAGGTCCCTTCCAACACAAATCGTTGTGTGATTGTATAGCATGCTGGGTTTTGTGGGGTGTTGTGGGGAGGAGCTGCCTATGGAATGATGAGAAGGAAAAGCAGTTAGGGCAGAGGTTGGAGCTGCTGCAGGGATGGCCTCTGAGCACAACTCCAGCTGGGCAGGCTGGGCTGTTCTCAGTGGGATTAAGAACTGCACTTACTGGGGAGAAAAGAAAGCAGCCAGCAACAGCAATGCTTCCTACAATTGTGGTAAACCATTCCCCTAACAATGTGAATGGTGCACGGCACTGTTGTCAGTGTGAACAGCTGCTCCTCTCAGCCCGTTTTGCTCCTGCTGCATGCTCTGTAACAAACACTGTGCTCAGCAGAGCCCGCGGGTGTAGCTTGGTGCTTTCCTTCACAAAAGGAATCCGTGTCTCTTGTCACATTCAACTGTGCTAGAATGTAGCAGGAGTTTGCAAAAGTCACCCAGACTTCAAGGGAAAACAACTTCTACTGAGCGCTCCTTAGGTGGAAACATAAAATATTTATATACCTGAAATAAGCGATTTGATCATTCAGTCACTTTCTATATAGCTCATTGTGCAAGCATTTCTCTACAGGCTCCCTGCTCTGCTCAAGAGAGTTCTCTTGGTGCAGGATTGCCAGGGGTGAGGGGGATTGCATGTGCTGGTTTGGTGGCACACATGATGAGCACAGCATTTCGGAAGGAACAATTACTGTGGAGTTAAAACTCGTGCATGTCTCTGAGGGCTCGACTTCTTCCTCGAGAGCTCTGGAAGGAATCCAGCCTTAGAAAGCTCTCATGGGGTTCCTTGAGCTGTGCAAGCCGGAAGGAGCCTTTAGCTAAGTTGCTGCTGCCTGAAATAGCAGAGGGGCACTTGTGCATGTTTGTGGCTGGGAGCAGAGAGTCCCAGCTGGGCAGGTGTGTGTGCCTGGCCAGAGCTCTGTGCTGCTCGAGTCCCTCAGCATCTCCATCCCCCCCAAATGTCCTGCTGACAGTGCTGCAGGGCTTGGCTCTGAGCTCACACACTGAGCCTGCTGCTCGCCCCGGCCACAAGAGCTGCAGACGTTCTTTTACAAAGAGATCTGACTTGCAGAGATCTCAGAGTTTTCCATAGCTACCAAAAAAAAATAAAAAAAAATTAAAAGAAGTTCCGTTTATGACTGTGGAAAGGGGTTGCTTATGTAATGAGTGAATTTTAGCCCAAATAAATGACCTTAAAAGGACTGACGGAGTCCGTGCATACCCCGCCCCAGTGCAGGAATGCTTGTGACCTTCCCAGCTTAAATAGGGCAAAAAATGGGGGAAAAAAATTGCCTAGATTACTTTCGAGGTCTCAATACACATTTACAAGTAGTACTTTACAAATAGTATGGACTGGAAAATTTTCCTACAAGATGAGGAAATTGAAGCCTTCCTTACATCTTTGCACATACATTTCTCATTAGTAGTCACAACTAAGTAAGCTGAGAATTGTCGAGTCCTTCTGACTTATTCCTGTACTCTTGCTGTATTAATCCATGCAGATTTATAGACACAACATCAAATAGAGAGATTGAATGGCTGTCCTGCATATTTGCTTAATACACAGTGGAATTTTAATGGTGCTTACTGTGGACATGCCTCACTTATACTCGGATGTATTTCTTTTAGTCCTGAAATGCTTTTCCAGCCTTCTGCATCTTATACTTCTGGAAGACATGTCATACCCTGCTCTAGAAGGCTCTTATTCAACATTTTGCACTCAATTTCTTCAAATCTAATACTGTTAAATCTGGTGAAACACAGGAGTGAACTGAATTCACAGTCTCTGACATTTCAAGCCACCAGCTCTACTCTGTGTGAAAATACTTTTCTCTTAACAATCTCCCTCCAGTGTATTTCTTTCTTTTCCTGCTGGCCTAGTATGTTTTATCTCTAAATTGCTCAGATTCTGCCTATCATGGCATTCAAAGCTCCAAACATGAAAACTACCTGCCATTCAGTGTCTGGTGTTCCATCAGCACTGTTATTTTTCATGCTAAAAGCAATTGGTGTGATCTCTAAGGGCTTGCCAAATGTATTAATGAAGTAATTTCCTTCTCCATTTTCTATACTCAGGCTTGCTCTTACTGAAGAAACTTGGTTTTTGCAGCCTGGTAGGACTGAGAATAGTTTCAATAACTTAAAAAATTACTTGGATTTTTTTCATAAAGAGGTAACTCGCAAAGACTTCAGAAATGTATAGTACTAATAATAATTTAATGCAAATAGATAGCATGCCATGCATCAGGTTCCAGAGGGCACCTGGCACTGATGGCACCCATGCCATGAGCCCCGAGATGTGCCCAGACAGAGTATAAATGTTTTTAAAGGCAGGTGGTAAAGGACAGAACTGTGGAGAAGTTTCTTTTTTTAAAAAGATTTGCTCAAATGAGTGAAAGAAAAAAGAGGAATAGTTTGTAACAGTTTAATTTTGTGGCCTCTTCTGCTGCTTTGTGCGTGAGGGACAGGTGTTGATCTGTAGATGACTGGTGAAGCATCCCTGGCCCAAGTGTGCACTGGCAGGTGAGTGAGGGATGCTGGCATTAATATGAAAGGAAAATTAAATGGGAACTGAGTACAGTTATAGATATGACTGGTCTGTTCTTGAGCAATTTGTATTTTTCCCTGCCTTTGAAAGAATGATCAACTGTTGCCTTAAGTCCTCTTTAATTATAAAGAACCTATGAAACTATAAGATGCCCCAATATGAAAAATATTTGCCTGATTGTTTTCATTCTCTATAGCTATACTTTGATAAAAATAGAGAAATGATGCATTTTATGCCTGTCATTGTGTCTTACCTGTAACCTCAAGTAGTTATTTGGGAGTATTGTGGTGAGCCATGAATACAGGATGCAGAAGAATATGTACTTGAGTAATGTTTGAATGAGGCCTACCATAAGGAAATGGACTTTCTTAATGCTTTTTCTCTGCCATTGAATTTTTTACCATTTATGTTGGGTTTTTAGAAAATACAAATAACCCACACAACCTGTGTTGTGCCCAAATCCAGGCTCCAGCGTTCAGCTCTCCGCAGCTCATCCCCAGTGGGCAGCACCCCTGGTGTGCTCACTTGATCTTCTGCTGGACTTCCTGCCTGACCCTCTGATCAACTGCAGCCTTTCATTCCCAGCCTCACAGGTGACAGCACAGAGGCCACAAAGCCTGTCTGCAGATGTCAGAAGGGTCAGCAAAGACACATACAGCTTTGCTCAGATTTAGTGTCCGGAACAATCACAAATAATTATGGACAAAAGAAAATCATTTCTTTAACCCTGTCTTTGCAGTATTTGGTTTCTAATTAATAATTAATATAAGAAATACTGTCTCTAAATTTCTTTTGTGCTTCTATTCATTAGCAGTTTGTTAATTCTACTGCTGGGTCTGTGTTAGTGGATTTCCAGAAACTGTGGAAATCTTTCAGAGGTTGATCAGAGTTAAAAGTCCTAAGGTTTGTACCTGCCAGCACACCCGTTTCCGTTTTTGTGATCATGTGGTTTTGCTTTGTTTGGGGGTTTTTTTGGTGTGTTTTTTTTTTGTCTGTTTGATTTTTATTTTTTTTAGGGAGAGTGAACAGATGTTGCTGACCTCTCTGTATCTTCCATAAGGACTTTTCTCAAGTCCCTCTTTGCTGGTATGTTTCTCAAGGTTATCACATTCTTTGAACCTCTTTTGTAGATTGGAATCTACTCCATACCTTTCTCTGGCAGGTGTCACATGCTGTAAGAGCCAAGAGAATGGAGCAGTTATTGTCACCTTGTGCCACTTGTGCTCCTTGTCACATCAGAGAAGCAGTCACAGTGTCTGTGCAGTGCCCCATCCACACCACGGCTGGATCTAACCTGGCAATCTCCTGAGTTGCTTCCTTAGCCTTCCCTATGGGAACATCTTCTTCCCTCTTACTTTTTCCTCTTTTCTGTTTGTTTATAAGTACCATCAGATACTGTCCCATCCTCCCACTTATGTCGAGATGGGAAGCATCCGATACTGGAAAAATAGGGACTTTTTCAGGATGTCTTTCTAAGTGGAACACTACTACAGTTTTTTCCCCTGTGGTTTCAATACATAATCACTTCTGTCTAACCTCGGTGTTTGAAGGACTTGTAAGCATAAGCACTCAAAGAAATGTAGTATCCGGGTTTGGATATGTGGGTGTTGAGCCTCATTGGAGTGTTCGGTGGTGTGATGGCCGCAGCGATATGATATTAGTCTCCTAGGTTAGACTTTCCAGTCCATGTGTCTAGGAGAGGAGGGGGTGCTCTCCCCTGGTTCCACCCCCTGGCCACATGGTGCCCGAGCCCTGGGCAAAGGACAAAGACACCACAGCAGCTTGGAAAGGGTCCGAGCAGAGAGAGAGTTTATTCAGGAAGCAGGGACTTTTTATAGTCCCTTGGAGGGGGTTCAGATTCTCCAATGGGGGGAAAAGGTATTGTGTGGCTTTGGGCCAACAGGGATGAGGGGATTAACATATAGGCAGGGAAAGGTTTCAGGTAGCAAGGTGGGTCATGCCCCTCTGTACCATGAGGAGGGGTCGCAAAGGATCTCTGGGTAGCACATGGTTTTGGGGAAGTGGTACAAATGGATTCTGGGAAAGGGAACACATGGATTCCGAGGGGGGACACATGGCAAAGGTAAACATACATTTTAAGCAATATTAAAGCATCAGTTCAAGGTCTTATCAGTTACATTCTGCATCATTTCAAGGTGTTATCAGTTATATTCTTAATTCATTCCCACAATGTAGGAATGTAAAAGAAGTGTTCTGCTTTGTGAGAACCCTGCATCTCAACTAGAAGATTTTTTCTTTCAAGTGAATTAGAAGTTGTACTGTGAAAAGCCCAGAGCTGTATTTTCCAATATATCTTTCCTTCTGAAGTATAACAAGGTGAAAGAAGGTCTGCTGACACGTCACAGTGTCTTCTCCTTAGGCTGCCCCAAACAACCAGCTGGCATTGGACTTCATCACTCGTGTGTGCCATGGTGTGCTCCTCAGGACAGGGCACACCTTCCACTCCAGCCCAGATCCATGCCCAGAGGATCGTGTACATGTCACGATCATGTACCATGTGCAGAGGGTTTCAAGGGAGACAGAGGCAGTCAGGGAGCTGAGGTGGTTTCTTGGTGCTTCCTCCCTTTGGATTGCTGTGGAGCTGATCCAACTATAGCCCAGGGTAGCCACACATGTGAATGAAAACATTCAAAAAGTGGCTGAAGGGGTTTCTCACAGACCAGTGATAAGTTTCTGCTGTCTGATGTCGTTGCCTGGATGTAGAGGTCCCAACTGGAACCAAGTCAGAAAACCTGACAGTGTGTTGCTGGGTCACCCTGGGTTTCAGTATTGAGAGCACTTCATCATAGTAAGGGTTTGGTCTGTTTGGTTGTCCCCCTTGAAGCAGCTGAACTTTATTCTAATTTTCTGCAGATTTTTATCCTGTGCTTGTGTCCTCTGCTCCCTCTGACCTTCAGTGCCCCTCAGGCACCTTTGCCCAGGCTGCTCTCGAGGAACTAAAAGGAAGGCAGGAGGAAAGCAAAGGAGGGATTTACCCTTGAGTATGTCTGTCAGCGTGTGTTGGTTGCAGTGCACAGTCAGAGTGCTGAACAAACACACCTGTCCTGGAGCAGATGGCCCTGACCCTTTTCTGAGCACAGCCATTCTCTTACCTGGTGTGACTGACCAGGGGAAGGATAAATTCTGTGTGAAATTCTATATGCATGCTCCAGGAGATCTTTTAATGGTGCATCAAATGGCCCATTACTGCAGTCCCAGAGGTGCAAATGCTGGAGCAGGGAAGACACTGGGGAGAAATCACACAAGGCAAGAGCGAGGGAGTTATCAGGTTCAATTCACCTGCTCTTGGGGCCCACAGGAGTTCTTTTACGAGCCACCTCTACACTCTTACATTAGTATAACCTCCTCAAAAACACTGTCAATGGAACGTTATGTAGCCCTTGAAATTTATAAAATTGTTGTGTGGCTTCCTGATGCTGGAGTACCTTCTTGGAGGTGACAGCAGATCAAGGTGCAATAGTGATTTCTTTTGGCAAGTGGCAACTTGTTTTTGTATGAATTGGAATATTGTTATGGTTTTTAATTTGGTTTCCAGATCATACTCCATTTGTATAGAACTTAACTATTACACTTAGTACTTCAGTAGTTTTACAACTCTAATTTATGTGTAAAATAATGCACATAAAGGGAAAAGAAGTCCAGTTAATTTAAACAAATGTTTATTTAAAAGTGAATTTTTATCAAATGATGAAATTGCAAAATAAGCAAAGGTATAGATGGAAGCTTTTTTGTTTGGTTGGGCTTAATTTTTTTTCAAGTAAGAGATAAAAGGAGATTTCGAGTATTGGCAATGGCAATGATTTTTCTTGGTCAGTGAGTCTTAGTCAAGTGCCATTTCTCTGGCATTGTCTACCCAGCCATAGAGGAAACTTTGCCATCATGTTTGTGATGGCACAAGGCCCCCCCAAAAAATCCCAACTATAGTAAGAATTTGTTTGCAAAGCAATGAGGATTCACACCCAGCACAGGCTCTAGGCTGTGTCTGTCCTTTGAGGGCTTGCAGGAAGTCAAGGTGTGGCTGCAGTGCAGCTCCAGGAGCACAGGCTCCCTCTGCAGTCCCTGCGGGATGGAGGAGGCCGGGCACTCCTTTCACACTGGAAACACCACGACAGAGAGAGTCCAAACTGCTGGGGTGCAGTGATCACCAGAGTCTGCACACCACTGCCCTTCCTTTTAGAAAGGAACAGTCTAAACCCTCTCTTGCTTCAGCTGGCTTCCTGTAAAGTGCTGAAACATTTACATGCCAATAGAATAAGTCCATCTGGCTTTTATATACATGTATATGTATCTGTGTATATGTGTGGTTATATATGTTATATATATGCACATTCTTTTTTTAATAGTCCTAATTTTGTAGAAATAAACTTTCAGCTATGTCCAGGGGGCTTAGAAATATGCTTTTCTGATGCAAGGAAAAGTAGGAATAGTTATGGCATGAAAGTATTTAAAGTATGAGAGGAGCACAAGTGCATGTTCAGAGACCCAAGGTAGTTTGGGAGATGTACATTCTCAGCCATGTCATGGATGGTGCACCACAGGTACCAGAGCAGCACTGTGCTTTGGTCCTGCACCCAAGGGTCCCTTTGCTGGATTAGTGGGAAACTCTCCTCTCATGTGCTGGAGGTTTTCCCCTTGCCTGAGATGTGCTCTGGACTGAATCAGTGTCCCCAACTTCTTGCACAGTAAAGCAAAGACAGTCTTGTGTGACACTGCTGGAAAGCACCAGTGCCCAGGAAATGGAAATTACAGAAGCCTTGGCAGGGAAAATACACCCAATGCAGAGCAGTGGTTTCAGAAGCTGCTGGAAGCCTTCCTCTCTCTGAAGGTCACTGCATTTGATGGTAGCTGTGAATTAGAAACATGAAGTCATGAAACACTAGAAATACCAAGGCAAAATTCTGACCAGAAAAAGCTGGCCAAAAGTCAGGGGAAAGTACTAAAAATAGAATTCTTAGTACAAAGCCTAATGGACTGTCTTATCAGGAAGGTGATTCATCAATGAAAACTGTTAAGCTGGTTAAGAGTGAATGTGATGTCAGGGGCTAAAGCAAACTGCTTACAAAGTGTAAATGTCAGAGATTTCTTCTGTTTTCCTACTGAAAAAGCAAAACCTGAGGAAGAGCTCATGGTGTTAGAGCAAAGTATGAAATACCTAAAGAATGATTTAGTGTTTTTCCATGTTTGTACTTAGAAGTGTGAACAAAAGGTAGTGGTTAATGGATTTGCTGAGGGAACAAAAATCATGTGAAAATACCTGTGCTTTAGGAAAGTAGTATCAAGTTTTTAAAATACTATTGGTACTTGGCTGGTATTGTTACTTGGCTGGTTTTTGAAGGTTAGAGCACCATCTCTAAATCTCACCACTGCTGTAAATGTTGCTTAATTACCAATTATTCATCAGTGGCTCTGGATGAGGCTGTTCCATGCTGTGAGGGATCCCTCATGTGTGCCAGAATGCCCAAAGCCAGCCCAGTGCTCTCTCAGCTTGCCCTGTGCCAGCTGCAGGGGTGAGGAGCTGAGCTTCCTGCAGCCACCTCACCTGGGCAGGTGTTCCCACGTGTGCTCAGCAGCCTCAAACACACACACAGAACAAATATGGCTAAATGTTTTCCTAATTTGGACGGCTTAAGGCATCAGTGGGACGATGTGTAATACCTTGCTGATGTAGATACACCTTCTGTATGGCCAGTGACAGTCCTGTGGGGCTGAACACTTCCATAATGTACCTTAAAGGTTGTTTTGCCTCCAAAATACTTCTGAATTTTAGGGCATGTGGGTCTCACATGATCCATATTGCTTATATATGCAACACAGACCCCCACTTACAGCCCACTGGTTCTGCTCAATAGAGGAGGGCAGTAAATCTGAAGTTGATTAACTGATTGATATTCCATGGGATTCAACTTCCCCTGCTTCAAGTTCTGCTGCAGCTTCTGCCGTGGTTCCAATTAATTGTTGTCCCTGTCCTTGGCTCTTGTTTGGGGAATGGGAAGCAGTACTGGTACATGCCAGATGGCATACACATAGTTCATGAGGCGTCCTGGGATTATGAAAGCTGAAATAGCACAGGCACATGTAAAATTATCTTTGTATTAATTTTTAATGAGAGTATTAAACAGTTTTTTGTGGTGGAGTAAATATGCCTTTCTTGCAGTAGTATTCAGAATGATCAGATGGCACAAAGAGCTGAAAAAAATGACCCTTTTCCCCCTCAGCCTGAGGACTCTGTTTGGAATAGAATGACATGAAATACTGCCTTCCAGTTAAACTGTACACTTTTTATAAATAAGTTAGCACTGGAGACATAACCTCAATCTATAAAACATGACTGGGGAAACAGGGAAGAGCAGAAAGCAGCCAGCCAGGAGTCAGGGGGAGTCAATCAGGTTGAGACAGAGCCAGCAGTGGTTGGCAGCATTACACACCTCGTGACCTCTTAACACCTTCTGCTTGTCATGCCTTAAACACTAAAGAGGAAACGTCCTCATTTGTTCTGATAAAAAGTATACCATACAGAAACTGAGTAGGCTTTGATGGGCTCTTTTAATCTTTAAAATAAATGTGGAAATATCTTTTTCCTCTAAGTTTGGAATGCTACTTACTGGTGTGCTTTTTGGAGCTATTAAGCAGTGCTGCTAAGTCACATGCCTATAAAAGCTGGAGAAGAGCAAAGGATAATAACCCAATGAGAAGTAGTTTTGATTACTGGAAGTTTTGTTATAAATCCTCAAGGCAAGGATGGAGTAGTGTCATTCTCTTCTTTATTACTCTAGTAAAAATGAATAAAAACTGAAGTTGAAATTTTAATGCCCAAGAAAGTAATTATAAATTCTGATAATGACACATCAGCCAACAGAACGTTTTGAGCAGTTTAATAGAATAGTTACTGTGTCCCTTTTTCATTAGTCAAAGGTCATAGTGTATCAATAAAGCATCAATTAGACCCCATGACTGTAGAACAATTACTGGACATATGTTGATTTGATGATTTTCATAAAATATAAGTTTGGTAAATAAGAGTGCAATAGATAAAACCATAAACCTGTCCTTCTAAAAACATCTACAATTGAGTATGACTATATAGCAGATTAATAATGAGAGATAACTAATATATATGAAGCTAATTGATTGATAATAAGCAGAATATCCTGGGGCAGATTAGTTCTTCATAGTCCGGTTTCATCTTCAAAAATCATCCTCTGCAGCAACTGTGTCAGGAGGCTCAGCTGGGAAGGAAGGAGCAACCTGGCCAAGCCAAGAAGCTGTCACGTTCTGGGGGATTAGTTTTCCCAGTCACTGAAGGCAAATTTTACAGAACATTTCAGGATGCCTTTTACCTTTTCCTAAGCTCTTCCTGGTCCTAGAGCAGAGTCACTGATGTCATTTGAGGTTGCTGCTTCCTTGCCTGTTGTGTAGATTGGAAGGAAGAGGGGAATGTAACAGAAACTATAGTATGGACAAACTTGATGATGCAGACATGGTCCCTCCACCTTACTGTCACTAAAAATGCTGTATGGAATGTGTGGGGGGCTCTCTCAGGAGCCCTGGAGAAGGGCATGGAGTGGGGCACAGAACAGGCACAGAGCTTGGGGCAGAACTCTTGCCCAAAGATAAATGTTTTGCTTCTGGGCTTGGTGTGGTGGAGTGAAAATGGAGAAAAATCACTTCACTTTTAGGGAAAAATTCATGAAATGTAAAGGAGTAAAATTTAGAATCAGCTGTCAAGGTCTGGAGCACTGTGTGAAAATAGATTTCCTTTTTGTCAAGCTTTCAGTTCAGTATTGGGGCAAACATAAAATGTCTGCTCTTCAAAAACAAAGTACCCCAGGTTCCCCATTATCTTCAAACTTTTCCCCCCTAAATACTAGGCTTTTCTGGCATTCTTTTTATGAATTTTACTACATATCTGTGGATTTACAACCACTGTGCCTGCACGTTATACAGGGGCAGGTGGATGCAAGTAGGAAATACAGCTTACTATTACAGAAATATCAAATCTTCCTCATGTCCAGTGGTTTATTTTAGGCAAGGGACCTGGACAGTGTTAGAGCAAAGAAGTAAGTATTATTCCTTAAACCTAATGTACTGAAACATGTTAAAATTACTTTATATCATACTGCCTTCAGTGGCTTTGAAACCTGTTCAAGTGTTAAATAGCTCCTTGAAAAAAGCTTAAATTGTCAAGAAGAAAAGGGGCTTATTTTCCTTTGTGAAACTGCTGGTTCCTACTCACGTATGGGAGGTCCTTGTGTAGTCTGGAAATAAATACCCCTGGGGACCCACAATACCCCTGGGAAATGAAAATCCAAGTTCTGTCTGCTCTTCTGGATCTGTATAAAGAACCCCCTAACTCCATCAAGGAAATGTCAGCTGCATGGATAGTAGAAATTACATTTATGAATGTCTTCACCATTGGAAAAAACAGGTCTGTGAGGGGAAGCAAAATGTTGAGTAGGAAAATAATGCAAATATTGAAGGCGTAGGAATGTAGAATTCTGCTACAACATTCTCTAATACAGGCTAAGGCATATGAAAATTTAAATTGTGTCTGCGTATTATGTGCTTGCATTGGCTCCCAGACCATAGATGAAGTGCTCCTCACTGAATAGAACTGTGTTGGAGTTTAAATTATTTCAAAGAGAATAGATATATTTCTCAGATTTAGACAGGAAAAAATGTAAATATTGTTTGAATTTCTTCATGTTAATCCCAAGAAAAGCATGCAGTTTTGTCTTCTACCCTATCAGACATTATTATCCAACGAAAACTCATTTTCAGGCACCAAGTTTGCCCCGTTTGTCTCACCTGGTGAATAGAGACCACTTCTGGGAAAGAGCTGTGGAGTGTCAGCTGTTGGAAACTGCTGGGGGAGGTGTTTGTCCATGAATTAAACATCAAGGAACCTGCCATTTGACAGCTGTTGTGTTTCATTTCCTGTGACTGGTATCAGGCAGCAGGCTGACAACTGCATCTCCTAGTTTGGTGAAGCATTCTGACACACTCCATCAGAAAACTTGTTGAAACTCTCCAAAGTGATGTTATACATAAATGTTAATATTTATTTATCTGTTTAAAAAAAGTCATATGATGAGCGTAGGAAAGGGATCTGCTCTAGACTTCTCAGGTGGTAATATCCAGTTGAGTGGTGCTAGAAACTGTATTTGAGTAAGGACTTGGACAAATGAAGGCTCTGCCTTTCTAAGTTGGAGTTCTTAGCCTTACTAACTCTATTTGAAGTTTATGTCAGAATTTCACACCACTTGCTGGTCAGAAACCTCTTCCCAGCTTCTCATTATTTTCATCATTATAGTAATGGATATTTGATAACCAATGGAATTTTTTTATCACATCTTTTTTTTTTTTTCCTCTAGCATTTCCCTTATTCAATTATTTTAGAAACAATAGTCATAAGGTGGGTTTTTTTCCCCTTTGTGTTATGTGTACTGAGCACATCTGCTCTTCTCCCAAGAGACAGACTCTTCTTCCCTGCTTTGCCTGAGTTTGTTTTCTGTGTACCACTGCCATGTTTCAGGGCTAGAAAGGTGAATTGCTCATACAATGGACTGGGAAATTTTCCAATGCCTCATAAAATGGCATTCATATTTACCTGTTTCTGCTGGAGGAAAAGAAAACTTGAAACATTTCATGATCCAGTTTATCTATCCTATTGCAATGCGAAGGGACTCAATAATATGTGCCTTTGCTGCGTAGGACAGGACAAGAACAATTAAAGCATGGCCATAATTAATCAGATGGAAGATCCCTCTGTTGTGTCTCCCACATTGTTCATAAGGAAATGCCTGGGGAAAAGTAAAAGTGGAGGGAATGTGTATAATGCTTCCATGTGAAATGCTTCTGTCTCCTAATTAGTTTCAGCTCAGAGACTTCTTGAGTCGTATGTGGTGTGTATTTAGTAACTCCCAGTGGATCCTCTCCTGTGAGCTTTTTCAGCTTCTATTATTAATCCCACACAGGTCTATTGTACCCATGGCTTTTGTGCTAAGAAATTTTATGGGTTGCTGTCTCTTTGCTGGGTTTCATCTCTTTTTGAATGTACATTCCTTTAATGCCCAGTTTATCTTTAGTCTGAAAAGAGCTTGAAAAGCTGATTCCTCTTCTGCTGCCTCTGCATTCCTTGTGATTTTGGTAGACTTTCATATTCCAACAAAGTCATTTATTTTACAGATCAAAGACTTAGAAATTATTTAGTTGTTTGTCATACAGAAGTTTCAGCTCCTACCTGTTTTATATCCTTTTTGAGATGAGGTTCCAGACCTTCACATTTTGTTCAAACTGTAGGTGGACCATTGTTTCCTGTGGCCACACTCTATTTTCTGTATTCCTGTACTGGCATTTAATTTACTTCTTAACTGCTACTGAGCATTGAAATGACTGTTTCATGGAACTACCCATTATAATCCTAAGGTCTCTCTTCTGAATAGTAATGCTTAGCTCAGAGCTCATCATTTTTATGTGAAATTAGGATATTCTTTTCCCCATGTGGCACTTTACATTTATCTGCACTTAATTTCAGTCATTGAGGCTCATAAGACATCTACTGCTGCTCTTCCCCAGCGCTCTCTCACCCTTCCACTCACTCCAAATAATTTAGTACCATCAGCAAACTTTCTTATCTCTGTCCTTGCCCTCCTTCCCTGCAGTTTGTGGGTATGCTGAGCACCAGAGGGACCAACACAACTCCACTGCAGGTTTCCACTGTTCAAGTCAACATTTGGCACATGATAACACAGTCCACACAACTCACTCTTCTGTGTTCCTCTAAAGCGTGACCACCCCTGCTGCTTAAGGAGAGGAGGAGTTGGCCTTTATTGGACATAAGCAGGGAGTGTAGGGCTGGACAGATCTTCACTAGCAGAAGAGCTTATATATATAGGACCATTTCTATTTAGAAAAGTGCCTGTGAATTCCTTCTAAAAATTCACACAAAAATGCAGTATTTATTGTTTTTAAAAACTTGAGTCTGTTTAGCAGTTGAAGTAAAGGAATTTTTGAAAATACACTATTTCTTCACTGTACAGACTTGAGAATGGATGGTGCGTGCAAGGTTTCACTAATAAAAGGCACTACTGTGCTTTTTGAGGGTGTCTTATCCTATCAAGCAGGCAGTACTTAAAATTTCTACCCTTTCTGAAACATAAAATCAACTTGAAATAAACTAGAGACTTAATCAGGCCCAGCAACTACTCAATGCATCCACTAATTTCCAGATTTCTGCTGTTCCCAGGCCTTTGTCAGCAGGAGTTGACAGAAATGTGGATCTATTTGCTGGCTCTATAGTTGCGAATTGCTTTTCTTTTTCTTTCTGCAGTTCTTTCTTCTTCCCTTCCCCACTGAGTTCTTTTTTTCCCTGTTTTTACTTTTTGAGAGCTCAATACTGTCATTGCAGTGCTTGGTGTTTGGCTCTTTCTACATTTATGATTTCTATGATCTTTTAAAATGGATCAGTACACTTATAGTCTGAGAAGACATGTGTATTATAAGTTCATAATTTAGGTAGAAACATGAGTAGTGTAGATGTCTGAACTGATAAAGCTCCCCCTGAACAGAAGTGCAGTGCCTTCCTTGGGCCTGGAGCAAGGTGGGTCAGTCACCCAGTGTTTGAGACGTGAGGATACAGCTGTCAGAGGGCAGTGTGCAGTGTCCACACAGCAGCTTCCCAGCACAGCCCCAAGGGTTCAGGACTGCTCTCAGAGCACAGCCTTGCCCAGCTGTAATTAGAGCCAACTTCCTATGCATTCTCATCATGTCTGCTCTGGCTCTTCTCCCCCTCCCACGAGCATGGGTGAGCAGTGAGCCCTCAGCACTGTCATACAGCTGAGGTGCAAGGACAGCAGAGCTGGTGAGTGACTGCCCTGCTGGAGCCACAGAGAAGGCACTTGAGGATTCCTGCCCAGACAAGTGGTGGAGTCCTTCCTCCCAGGAGCAGAGGGAGCAGATCACCCCCCTGAGCATGGGTGTCACCTCCCTGTCTGGGTATTCTGCTCGGATGCACTGGAGTTGTTCAAAGTGGAGCCAAACCCCAGAGCTACACTGGGGAAATAGAAATGAACATTTCAGAAACTTTATATTCTTACACTGACATCTCACTTAGATGTAGTTTGATTTTATAACCATCTTTTATCCTGTATGGGAAAGTAGCATGAAGATGCACTGTTTTAAAAATAGGCTTTGTCAGTTATGGATTAAATGAGGAATAATATATGGTGGTTCTGGATTTCATAAACATACAACTCCAGTAACAATCTTCAAAAAACCCCAAAACCAAACAATCTCTCTCTGTACTATTTTCATTAATTTCAGACATGCAATTTTTTCATTTATCTGTTCAAAGGACCCTTCCATAGGTCCAGGTTAACACTGGAAACTGAAGATCTTTGTGCTAGATTTTGGAATCATGGGTCGAACAAAGTGATTTGAGCCATGTTATTTCTCTCAGTTATGAAGTCTGAAGGTGGCAATGAATTTGCTGGCCCAGACAAGTGATGCCAGCATAAATGTAATCTAATAGGATTTGGTAGTGTTTGTTCCCAAGCATTAGGCTTCTGAAATAACTGAACCCAAAGGCAAAACTAAGAATTGGATAACTGAAGAAATAAAGATATATGAATTTGCATGTGAACCTTCTGCTCTACATGTTTCTGTGGCATAGAATACCTAGAATGCCTCTGTTGGCACAAGTAACTATTACCAGAACAGGTAGACCTTTATCTAAACTTCTCTGAACTAATTTTCTAGTACTGGGAGATAAGGAGAGAGCTCTGGGGCAGGATTAATGTCCTGCCATGCACTTCCTCACTTTGGGCACCCAGCACAGCAGACACCCCCCAGGCTCTGGCCACTGTCAGACCTGCTGTGTCACATCTGCTGGCTTGTGGGGTGTGTGTTGGCACATCTGGCACTGGGCACTTGAATTCAGCACCTGCATTAAGCTCTTGAATCATAGAATGAAAAGGGGTTGCAGTGGACCTTAAAGATCATCTAGTCCCAATCCCCTCTGCAGGGACACCTTCTACTAGACCAGACTACTCAAGGTCTTACCCAACCTGGCACTGAATGCTGCCAGGGCTGGGGCATCCACAACTTCCCTGGGCCACTTGCAGTCCCTGGAGGCATTTACATCTCCCTTGGATGCTCCTGGCAATGCCCCTGCTTGCCTCCCCATGACTGTCAGGTCCTGGCAGGGCTTGGTGCTGCTGCTCAGGTGTCCCTGAGCTCAGGAGGCCCCTGTCCAGCACAGCCCCACAGTCACTGCTGCTGTTACCTCATCTCTTGAAGCTGAACACTTTTACCCCAGCTCAGAGAAGTGTCTCATTTCAGGATGGCATTTAAGTTTTAGCCATTTAACCTGATTCCCCATAAGTGTGTGTGATTAATCACAGAAGTGTATGTGATTAAGATGTGCTTAATGTTCTGTAATGGATTTGTACTTCTGTGTCTTATTTCTTCTATTTTCCTCTCCTGCCTTTAAGGTAAACCTGTGACTGTAGATGTAGAGGCAGTGCCCCCTCCCTGGCCAGGGTGCCCTGAGGTGTGCCCTGATGTGTAGGAGCTGCAACACCCCACCTCCAGGGGCTGGATTCTGCTGCTTCCCATGACTCAGACCCACACCCTGGAGGGAAGGGTGTGCCCCTTTTTCTGTCCTGGCAGACCAGACACGATGGCTCAGCCCTGTTACTGTGGGCAGGATGGGCTGATAGTCCAGTTGCAGCCTGGGGGGGAGACTTGAGCTCTTCTGTGAGATGCTGTCTCCTTCTCCTCCTCTACACTTGGCACTGTTTGCCTTCCCAGTGTGGCTCAGAACACAGACTGTGCCAGGGCTATGGCAAGCTGCTGGGGTCCTTCAGCCCCTCTCTGCGTGTTCCAGCAGTGCCAGTTCCTGTGTGTTGTTCTGACAGGCAGCACAAGTAAGGTCTCCTCCAGCGTTGTAATTCCAGTCAGCACATCAGTGCTTTAGATACACAGTGTAGAGCTGGTTCAGAGCCCAGCAGAGTCAGCTGCTGCCTGAGACAGACAGCTTGCAAAACAGGAGTTCAGCAGCGTCTCTAAATGTGTTCTTTAATTTTTCACTCTCTCTGTTTCTTAGGGATGGGGGATGTAAATCATGTTGCATACATCAGTGCAAATGCAATCCAACTTAGTACTGGCATGTTCTCTAATTGGCTTTAAAATGGAATTTTGTTTTTTGAGTGCTAATTTTCAGGTAATGACTTTCTAATTGATTTTCTTTTTATGAAGGGACCATTGATTCACTCTCTTCAATGAAATTCAATTGGCTTCCCAAGACGATTTATGAAAAGCTGCTGAAAACAAGGATCTATCACTGTTGCTTTCTTTCCACCTTTATTCTTCCATGAGCAGTTTAAATTAACAAGGCTAGACAAGTGTATTTTGTGTATATATGTGTGTGAAATGGTCTCTTAAAAAAAACAAAACATTTATATAAAAGATTAATTGAATTTTTGTGATTTTTTTTTCCTAGAAACTAGATATTAACCATATTAATATGAAAGCTATTTAATATTTCTATCAGTTATACTAAGCAGTTCATTTGGCTCACACAGAAATTATCTGAGCAAAAGAGGGATTTTTAAATAAAAGTTTTTCAATGGAAGTACGAGCTGTTATTGCCATATTGTAACCATATTGTAACCATATTGTTATACCATTGGCTTCAGTCACAGATGAGTTTGTTTGAAGCACACCTGAGGCTGCCTGCAAATGTTCTGTTACAGTGCAATGTGGCAATGCCAGCTAGATAGTAATGCATAGTGTCAGTGGTAATTGGCAATCTTTTGGTGATCCTGTTTTGGAAGGGGTTTGAACCCTGGTGTTTAGGACAGTGACACAACAAGAGAATGAATTCCATCAGAAAAAAGCAGAATGGAAACCCATGCTGTTATTTCAGTCTGATTTCACACATCCATTGTGGGAAGGGAGAAGAAGGAAGGGAGGAAGATAGTGTCTGTAAAAGAAAGCCTATAAGGTTTGGCAAGCCAGATCATATTGTCATTTTGCAAACTGTTCCAGATAAATTACCCATTTTGCTGAACTATCTGATTATTTTAATGTTATAGAGACTTAGTGTTTTCTCATCCTGGTTTGCCAGGTTCTTACATAGGAGAAGTAATCCATGGTAGTGAACCATTCTTGGATACAGAGCAAAAGACATAAGGAGATCCAGAGGCTGGATGAACAAACCAAGTAGAAATAATGTGTGTTTTTAACACTGAATGCAAGTAACCATGGGAATAGCTTCCATAGAGGTGTGACAGATTTGATTTTCCATCACTTTCAGTTTTGAAATCCAAACCAGATGACTTTATGAATGTTGCACTGTAGCCCGGGCTGAGAACTCCTTCCCTGCACTATTGCATAGGGGTTGGCACTGTGGCTACTGAACCAGACTAGGTTATCAGGACGTTCTCTTCTGGCCACCAAAAGCAATGAATCTCTGTCATTTGTTGGGATTTGGTTTTGTTTTTTTTAAGAGAGCAGGGATGTAAAAACATTACATGGATTGGTTTTGTTTTTAAAGGATCAACACATAAATAACAGCTGATTAATTCTCAGCAAACCCTCCTGTGAGCATTATCTCTGTTTTACAGACAGAATGAGTCTCAGAGAAATTGGGGTGTTAGTCTTGGTTCACACAGTAAGCAACAAAGCTCCAGTGCCAGCAGTCATTCCTGCCTAGAAGTATTTACAGAGTTTTATCAAATGTCTGCAAAGATGTTTCCTGCAGGAGCGGGCTCCTGCAGAGAAGCACTATGATAGCCTCGTGAGTCTGAAGAACTCCACGTTGGTTTTGAGCACTTGCAAGCATGTGTTCAAAATACTCTCAAGCAGTGATTAAATTGGTCTGGAAGCCAGGGAGAGGGAAAGATAAGGAGATCTGGCTCCTTTGTCTTTCCACTCCACCTTCCTAAAGATAACTACAGAGTATTTTTGGTTTCTGTCTTGTCAGTATTAGGGAAAGGGATATGCCAAATAATAAACAGCAGCCAGATAAAGGTGTCTTCACTACAGAAGCCAGTGCTGCCAAGAGCAGCTGCCATTCCTGGGAAACAGCAGTGTTTGTGTGATTGAGCTTTGGGGAAAAAAGAAAATGTAAGAAGATTCACTGTGTATCTGCCAGCCTTTCCTGATAAATTAGGACCTTTGCACAGGAGCAGAAGCACAGCCACCTTTGCTGTGCTGCAGCAAGTCCTTGTCACAGGGAAGCTGATTCCTGTAGGGTAAATGTTGGACTCAGTAATAAAGATCTCTGTACTTCAGAATTCCCTCTGTCCCCTTCCACACGAGTAGCACGACACGGGAGGCTGTTGGTGGTGTTTGACACGCAGCTCTCCTTTCCAGCCCTGAGCAGCGACACTCGAGGGGCTGCAGGGCAGTCCCACCTAACACACCTGATGCTGCTCCTGGGGCAAGGGAGCACAGACCCTGGCTGCCAAAGAGAGAGAAACCACAAATATGTGGGTCGGGTAAAATTGCCCATGCTGTGTGAGGGGAAAAAGTGACTTGCACACAGCTAGTGATCAATTGACTCTAAATGTTCAATCCCGGAAGATTTATAACGCAGCTTAAAATTAAATTTAGGAAGCTTCTCTTAGGAGAAAATTGGGCCATTAGATCTCTCTATTATTCATTTAGTGAGTTATAATGGAATGAAGTGGAGAGGTGATCAAAATTTTAAAATCCTTCTCTCTTCCAATTATTGTTTTCAAACTAGACTAACTTTGGTGATTATTAAGCAAGGTTTTTGATTTCTGGAAGTCCTCTCATTTCAACTAGCAGCTATTTGAGAGCATTTCACCTAAAAGATGACTATAGAGCTGCTGTCAGGGTAGAAGTGGATGTGGACCTGAACAAAAGAACGTCATAGGGAGATTACAGATGCCTCTTATCTCTGTCAAGGGGAGAAAATGTAAATTCTGAAGCACGGTTGCAAAAGAGGTAATGGGATGAAATCAGATTATTTAGAGCAGAAATAGGACCTCCAGTATTTCTCATTCTATTATTGTCTCTTTTGTTAAGACGTCTAATGGTTTACTAAATTCACAGGGGTTTCCAATCCAAGATTACTTCTTAGTCTGATCTTCTGATGTGGATGCCAGGCCCTTTTGTCCTGAAGACTGAGAATGGAGAAACAGAAACACAAATATTCCTCAGTTCTTCCAAAATATTTCTGTCATTCTCATTTCAGCAAAGAAAAAAAAAATCCTGCCTTTTTTTTTTTTTCCACATTTATTTGTAAAATATTTTTTGTGGCTTTTTGGTATCATTTTGGAAAGCCAGGTGGTTCAAACTGCCCTTGTTTCCCCAGAAGGACAAGCAGCTGTAGAATGCAGGTCGAGGGAGGAGCAGGCGTGTTTGAAGGCTGTCACAAACTGTAATCCTGCCCTGGGGGGGTCTTACTAATATTCCTTCAGTGAGTAGGAAGGATTATTCTAAGGAGTCCTACTCCAGGTATTCTTCCTGAGCCAGGAGTTTGGTGTTTGGTTGCAACAATTTCACGTATGATTCTCTGCATTTGTAGCCCTGTTAGCTGTATGCTGAGTTTCAGAAAGGATCCACATGTTTTTCATTGATGTTTGTCATATTTTGATTGGATTTTTGGGAAGGGGGGGTTGATTTTTTTTTTATTATTTTTTTTAATTTTTTTTTTTTTTAATCTGGGTCACAGACCAAAAGGTTCTAAACCTGTGAACCCTTGTCAAGAGGACCTTGACATAAGGTAGTGATTTTGAGAAATCAAAACCCCATAGGGAGAATGGGGAGAAAGGAAAGGCAGGTGGTTAATGAGTTCCTGTGTCAGAGTTAACTTCAGTAACTCCATCAGTCTTTGGAGTTCTTGGTTTCAGTGTATGTGAAGTATTTTAGATAAATCACTTCTCTTTTTCTTCCTCTTGACATGTTCATAGAGCACTGCAACTACAGCCAGAAACAGAGATGTGTTAGATGGCAATAGTATTTATTTTCCTTCTTTTTTCTTTATTTTTTTTTCCTTCTAGTCACTGTTTGCTAAATCTTGACTTAATATTAAGTGTACATTTTGTTTCTTTCACATACATTACAACTTGGAAGCATACAAAAGGTTCAAAATTATTTTAAATGCATGCTTTTCAAATTTTTATAGTTTTAAATTAATTTTGATATGATTTAAGGACAACTGGGGCATGTTTGAAGCCAACTTTTTTTTTTTTCCTCCTTTGTTATTCAGTCTTTCTTCCCACCAATGGGAAGCTTATCTGAATTGTGCAGAATACAAGTTCTAGTTGCAACTAACTGTAATCCCAGCATTAAATGGATACAGAGTAGAAAAACACCTGATTATTTAATTTCTGCTTTCAAAGTTTTAGTTTATCTCAGAAGGCAATATTAATTTTTTACTTGAAGCAATGAATACACAATAATAGGCTTTATCCCCCACAGCTTGATTTACAGTTGCATTCTTGTAACTCCCTGTTTCAGGTATGCCCCATGTTTTGGTTCACAGTCAGTTCTTGCCTGCTCAGAGCCTGGGCAGGATTGCCATGATGTGGAGAGCAGGCTCTGGACTGTTCTGTGATTTCACACAGGAATGAAAACTACTTAGGACTGAGAAAAGTTTGTCTTAAAAATTACCCATCCTGATTTACTCATGACTTAAAAGGAAACAATATGAAAACAAGTGTGGTAATTTTGATTTATTCTTATAAATCTAAGTCACAAATCAGCCTTTTTTATCATGGGCTAAGAACATTATTGAGATTAATATGTAACCAATAGGAGCTCAGAAAGATGATTTATTTAGCAGCTATACCCTTACTGAATATAAATGACTCTCAACAGTACTTAAAATAGGTTTTGCCTCGGTCCCTTTTCCTGCAGGGAGTTTGAGCCTTCTGCTCCAATGCACTAAGTCACTGAGTTGGAACGTGCCCCTCTCAGTGCAGTCTCCAGTCCCACCCTGGGCTCGTTGTGTTGCAGAGCAACCCAGGGGGGCTGTGCAGAGGAGACACAGGGAGCTTGGGGAGGAGTGGGTGCACAGGGAGTAAATACTGCTCTGAAGATTAGTAAGAAGCTATTTTAAAGCATTAAAGTGTGAAAAACTAAGTACATCAGTATTAGAGAGGAGAAGCAGCCAAGGACCGCTCTGGGTTCCTCTGTTTTCGCCCTTCTTCCCCAGGTGAGAGCTCCTGTTCCTGGCAGCCCGTGGGCAGAGCTGCTGCTGTTATTCCTTCAGCAATCATTGCAGCTCTGCTGGGTTATTTTGGAAACACATTGTCTCTCTTTCATTCTACAGAAGATGCAGCAGAAGTAATTTATTTTGTGTATTAATGAATAAAATCACAACTCCCATGGAGAAAAGCAGGTTTTATTCTGTCTGTGTAACCATTTCACACTGGTTTTTGTATTCTTTTTCTTACAACATGAATCAGTCACTGGACAACTTTTGAAACTAAGTTGTTGATCATATTCTCTATTTTGTAGACTACATTTATATTGTACCCATGAAAATTTATATTTCACTCTGCAACCACTGAAGAGTGGCAGGCTTTTAATTTGGTTCCTATCTCCCACTTTGCTTCACTGACCACAAAAGGCTCAGATTTCTAATTTAGGCACCCGTGTGAATACTTGACTAAGTGCTTAATAAGTATTATTTTATTTTTACAGCCCCATAAAATAAATTAATTTTTACTCCATATTTTATAAGTGGAACTGAGATAGTGAAAGATGAAGTCCAAACTACCTAATCACTGTGTGTCCCTAGAATCTCTATTAAGTGCCAGTGCAAACTTCTTTGCAACTCTCTTGTCTCGCACCACGTGGGAGCTGTCGGTGAGGGAATCCTGCCCTTGGGGCACAGCCGCTGTGGTGCCCTCCTGGAAACAACCCTCTGTCACCACACGTCTCAGTTCCTCATGCAAAGAAAGGAG
The DNA here is from genome assembly GCA_013399695.1 of Formicarius rufipectus. Classification (NCBI taxonomy): domain Eukaryota; kingdom Metazoa; phylum Chordata; class Aves; order Passeriformes; family Formicariidae; genus Formicarius; species Formicarius rufipectus. The sequence continues at coordinate 101,018 of VXAU01001195.1, read as the reverse complement.
CTGTCCCAGAGCTGTCAGCCTTCATCATTCTGAAATCCCAAATTGCCCCTGGAGTGGATCCTGCAATGCCTAAGAGTTAAAATCTGTTTAGTTTATTTAAGACTGAGAGCAAGATAAATATTACTCCCCAATGTCTTAAGAAATTTTTACTAATGATGCAGTCGGTTGATCTCGACAATAAACAAGCAGCATTATTCAATGGCTTAAGATTGTATTTTCTCAATTAAAATCAAAGTGTTAGTCCTGGATCTTAAACCTTAGGAGCAGATTACCAAAGACTACCATCGGCTTTCATTGGCAAATTTTCCTAATCAGACTCATCTGTTTTTCTTCTTGAACTTCGATGTGTTTAAAAATGAAGAAAAAACAACACCCCAGGGCCTAAAGGTATTGCAACCTCAGTCATTTAGTGTATCAGGATGAATAATCACAATTTTCTCTCTAGGTATTGTATGGCTCTCTGGGGGATAAATAGCAGGTAATTATGGAAATAAATGAATATCGTAATGATATTCAGGAATTCATTAAGACTCTGCAGGAAACATTATTTCTACTAACAGTGTTGACTTTACAACCCTAATGATATTTTAAGATTTCTGGTGCATAGCTTAGGTTTTAAAAAATTTTAATTTTTCACTATTTTATGCCATGCTGAACAAAACCTGGAAGGTTCAGCACAGGGGTTGGAATTTCTTGTTCATTATGTAGACCTGAAAATCTCTATTAACTCTGTGAATGTCAGTAGTAGACATTTTCGTGGTACGTTTGGTGCCTGCAGCAAAAGGGGAGGACTGTATTTGCTGGTGAGATATTTGGCACATCTCTGGACTATCATGTTTGGTTTCAGGATGTGGAGAAGTGTGACACTGTTGGTGACTTACCTGATGTCCCAGACAGGAACATTTAACCATATACATATGTGTGTCCTCTTGGTCATGAGTAAAGGTTAAGGCAAAAGGGTTATTGAGTGGATTTCTGGGGAAAACAAACAATTATCTACAGTCTGTACATGTGCACTCTCAGATGTCCCACTGCAGATATCCCAGTAACACAGTTAGCAAAGGATTGCTGCCCTGTTCTGGAAAGCAAAATTCACGGGTAACTTGGTAACATTTCTACACATAAGTAAAGTTTGAGCAATTAGTATGTAGAAGTATGAGAAAAGCAATTAATTCTTAGGTTTGGCCTTTATGAGCAAGATGAAGAGAGAGTTCTTTGTTTGTTCTGGATTTTGACTTAGGCTTCATTACTTACAGGAAATTAAGCAAAGGTAATAGCCTAGAGAAGTGCTGAAAGAGAAAAGAATGTTTCACTTGGTGCAGTTACTGAGTGATAGTTGTGATGGGGTGGGGATTTTTGGTCTTTTTGTTTGTTGTATTTAGGAGTTTTATTTGTTTCTTTTGAAAAGGCAGAGTGCAAACTTCAAAACGTCAAGTTAAAACTCAGGGACAGATTTGATACTGAAGCTCATTTGTAATTTTTCTTTCAGGTTTCTGAAGTTATGCCCAGGGTATCACATCTTGTTCTATGATTCCTCCAATTCTCTGCCTTCAAATTTTAAAAACCTTTTCTAGGAATCATTATATGAGCTATCTGTGAACATAAAATGATATTATTCCTCAGAAATTTCTTGAAACTTAGAGATTTCTTGAGGTTCTTGTTGAAATGATAATGTTAGCATATTTTGTTATAAAGATCAATAATGTTATGTTGCTGAATCATTTAGTTTTGCTTGGAGGTATGGAAGGATAAAAGGCAACAAATACAGCTTTTGGCATCATTTTCTGCATGTAGTGGTAATTGCATGATATTAACAACCTAGTTAAGTTTCCCACAGACATATTCTACTGTTGTGGACGTTTCCATATTTTATAATGTGGTACGTCTGTTAATGCAAATTGACATGCAAATCCTGTTTCTGCCATTGGTAGAGCTATAGTACCATGGAATAGAAGACTTTGTAGTGTTTTCACTGTTGCATTGCTAAAATAAAGCTAGAAGCATAGATGGTTTCTTTTCAGAAATTCAGAGCCATAAATTATTCTTTCCTTTGTTTGAAATGCCAACAGCAAAATATAACTATCAAGAATATGAGTAAGTATAAAATTAAAGTAGTGATAAAAATTATTAGTAATTAAAGGAAGTGAAAGAAAATGCGTAGTTTTTATGAGAAAACAAATATCGTTTTACTATTGCATGCATTGCCCAGTTTTTACATCAGCCTAGAAGGAGCCTACACTGAAGTAACTGTAATGCTTGTCTGTGGGAGAAGGGTCAGGCTGCGAGAAGTGGGAACAGCTCTATGGGCAGTGGATTTGTGAGGATGGTGGTGGTGCTGCCAGAGACTCTTCCAGTTGGTGTTCAGTCTCTGTGCTGCTGTGGGGTTTCCCTTTCGGGAGCTGCCAATGCCCTGTGTGGCTCTCCCTTCACGGTTACCCCGCTCGTGCCATGCAAACTTAAGCTCCACTTTAAGGCCAAACCTAAAAGGGGTGGTATTCCAAGGAGGAGGCTCAAAGTCAACAATCTTCAAACAGCTGCAGTGAGAGACAGCTTCCAAGAAGAAAAGTACAAAGATCAGTGTCTACAGAGCCATCGTGCTGTCTACTCTTCTCTATGGGTCTGAATCTTGGGTCATCTCCCACCACCACCTGCGACTCCTCCAACGCTTCCACCAGCGCTGCCTCCATACAATCCTAAACATCCACTGGTCTGATTACGTGACTGATGTGTCCGTTCTGGAACAGGCAGAGGTCACACATGTGACTGATGTGTACGTTCTGGAACAGGCAGAGGTCACCAGTGTCGAGGCTGTGCTGCTGAGAACGCAGCTGCGCTGGGCAGGGCACGTCTCCAGGATGGAGGATCACCCCTCCCTAAGATTGTGCTCTACGGTGAACTCACCACCAGCTGCCGCAAGAGAGGAGCCCCCAAGAGGAGATACAAGGAGTGCCTGAAACAACACCTCAGCCTTGGCCATAGTGACCACCATCAGTGGTCCACCCTGGCCTCCCATTGGGAGACGTGGAGACACACCATCCATAACACTGTCACCTCCTTTGAGAACACTCTCAGAATCAGTCTGGAGGAGAAAAGACACCGCAGACAGAACCATGCGTGGCCAACACCGTCTATGGTTACTTTCCGCTGTGCCTTTTGCACCCAGACTTGCTCGTCTTGCATTGGCCTGTTTAGCCATCAGTGCTTGCAGTGAGCATGGGTAGAGCCCTTCCAAACCTTTGTTCACAAAGCCTGGCTATGACGATGACCCCTCTCCCCTGGCTGTCCACCATGCTGTCTCCTGAGGTGCTGGTGCCCTGTGTGGCTCTCACCTCACAGTTCCTCCCCCACTCACCATGAGTTCCCACCCCCTCACCCAGCCCTGCTTTCCTATTGGCCCTCAGTTCTCGCCCTTGGCTGCCATTGGCTGTCAGGAGCGCTCATTAGCATACTGCCCGTGGCTGTGCCCAATCAGGGCGTGGTTCCAGAAGGTTCCATCAGCGCCCCTATATAAACCACCCCGTCCCTCAGGGAGGCACTGCCGTTTTGTGCCAGTCCCACCACACACCTCTGTCAGTGCCCACGCCCACCCCTCAACAGAGCGGCAGTTCCCACGGAGGATTTCTCACCTGGGTTAAGCCAGGTGAAGAATTAGTTTTCCCCTTAGGTGAATTTTGTTCTCTGGTATAAACGTGATGATGATTTTGGCGTGAAGCACAGTGTTTTTGCTTCACGAATTGCTGGAAGATTGCCTTTCGTTCATGTAGTTGAGACATTCTTCCATTATTTTACATTTCGGTTAAAGTATAAAAACTTCCGTTTTTGTTCCATCAATAACCTTTCTCTTCATTGAGTTTTACATCTCCTTAATTCAGAGAAGAATTTTTTTAATGCTTAGCAATTCTTTTTAATTCTCTTTTGTAAAATGTGATCAAAATGTTTTCCCAATTTGAGATTTTGTAATTCACCTGCTGTTTCCATACAGTTGAGTTCAGTAGAACTTTTGCAAACTCTTCTTTCAGGGGAAACTAAAACCATTTTGGTCAATTTAGCTTAAATACTACTGTTAAGTTGTATGCAACTTCACTACAATAGTAGTATGAAATTATCATTCAGCTTGAAAACCTATAATTATTGTTTAGAATATCATTGTTAGGTAGATACAACAGAAAAGAAATGAGTTGTAAACTTAACTTTTCCCAGTTTTCCTTCTAAATTTCCCAAGTCCTTCCCTTCACTTTTCCTGGCTTCTTTATTTATGCAAAGAAAGTTATACTGGATGTCTGTACTGTATCTCTGCGTATAGTGGTGTGGCTGAAGCGTATTGATAAAACCAGCGTGAATTCATTTAAAAACTTAATTAACTGGCCCATTAAAATGTATTATCTGTCCTGCAAATGCCTGTTAATTTTGGAAAATTAGTTTGAACTAAACAAATTATGCTACTGAGGAGTACACTCACAAAACCCATAGTGAATGCTTTTGAAACCTCCATTCAACGTCTGTTCGAAAGCTCTGTTTGGAAATGATTTGGGGATGTATTTTCTTACCTTGCTTCATCCTCATTGCGTTGCTGTCCTGTGGAGCTCTGCCCTTGAGGAAAGGGGTTGTTGCTCACAACATTGCTAATCGTTGCATTGCAGTGGGAGCTGAAACACAAAGCAGTACCCAGTACAGGAAGAGAAATGACTTGTAGAACAGAGGATTCTGGGGCTGGACTCATGAGGAAGTGCTGCCTGTTTTACAGACAGAGGAGGTAAAGAAAGACCATGAAAAGCTAATACCTGGCAAAAAATACCTAAGGGAGTTAATGAGGTTAATAATCTGAAAAACTTATTTCATGTTTGTAGGTTTTTCCGCCTTTCTCTGAAAAACAAATATTTTTGAACATTTCAATTTTTTTTTTTTAGAAAGAGATTCTTTCCCTGTTAAAAAAAAAACAAAACAAACAAACAAAAAAAAACCACAACACAAACCAAAAATAATCTATTAGAGATATGTGACTGAAAAAAAAAATCCCCTATTAAAGATGTGGGACTAAATTATACTTTTAAATCTATTGACCAGAAAAGGAGATTTTGCAACAATAGTGCTTAATTCTCAAGCTCCTGTAAATTGATTTTTCAGCCTTACAGTGATGGATTTGGGCCTGATGTTTGCATTATCCACAAAGCGTGCATTTCTGTACTCATTTATTTAAATGAAGACTGTATTTGAAAGATATTGTTTTGCTGAGGACTAAATGGAATGCATTTTACTAATCTGGGAAATGAATAAGAGGCTGCCTTATTCTCTCTTGACTCTGTTTATGCATTTAAAGGTCACTTGGTCAGAACAGCAAAGACCTACTTTCAGCTTTAAGTCTTGCTGAAAAGGGAGTGGTAAAATCAGGGCACAAAGCTTGATGAGCTACAGAATATAGTTTTGATTTTTGATAATAATTTTTCATCAATAATTTAATCAAATGATATAGAAAATATCACATCCAGCTATATTCAGCTTCCTTTGACCCTAATACTTCTAATTAGAAAAGCCTGAACAAACAAGGCCTAAATCAAAACAGTAAACCTGTACATTAGCAGAGTTTTGATGAGATAATGGCAAGCAACACAATTAAGAGATTTCCACATGGAATTTGCTCTTGAAATATGGAGCATTACCTTGCATGATCATTAAAATACGTTTTTTTAAAGGAATTAATTTTTTTATTTCCACCATGAACTTCCTCTATTCTTAAAACAAGACTAAGAACACCCAGTGTTTAATAGGATTTCTTGTCCTTGTTCAATGTGTGCTTCATTTTTTTATTGTCTTCTGTTCAGCTTAAAAGGCAGAGCACTTTATTTTCTTATACCACTTGAATATATAAGGTGTTTCACAGACAGTAATTAATGTCTCTCACAAACTCATCTATGAAGTGTCATTGTTATCATTTAGCACATCAACAGCTACAGCTCAGAAAAATAGAGGTGAATGTAACTGGTAGTATATGTTATACTTTTTTTGAGTCAACCTAGGAATCCTGTGCATCATCTTTACATCTTGCTAGATCTGCTGTATGTGGTAGAAGATAATTAGTCTTCTAAGATACATTCTTGGAATAAGTAGTATTTGGACATGTAATTAGCTATTGCTATAATTGTATGCAAAGGACTAACTGAAATTTTAGCTCTTTCAATATTTTGATGATTATAGTTTGTATTCCTTACTCTTTGGGTTTTTTGTTCCACTCTGGTATTTATCATTGGATTTCATATATATTTATTCAGATGCCATGTGAATATTTTTTTCTCTGTAGCAAAAATGTTTCAATGATGATGCCAAAAATTCTTATTTTCATAGGTTATCTAGTAATGTGTCACCTCTTCTATGTTTTTTATGACTACTCAATTCTCTGTTAAGAAATTTATTTCTATTGAAGACTACATGTGAAGAGGTGTGAAATTTCCCCTAAAAATGTTGATATTAACATTTGCCATCACTGCATGAATGGATTGTAAATGGACGAGCCAAAAAAAAAATATAGTCTGTCATATTAATATTTTACCAAGAGGCACCAAATTGCAAGTTAATTAATTGGTTTTCAAACTCCCTTGAATGCTCTTGTGTCCTTTCCTGAACTTCACAGTTTTATTAACCAAAATTGGGCATTTCTGTGAGAGACAGTCATGATTAGAAAAGAAACTGGGTGCTCACTTTGCAGCTAGTAATGCATCAAAATAAAGGAGGATTTTTAGGTTCTTAGCAATCCGAGAAGTTACAGTAGTAAGCAAATTATTTCACTGTTCATATTTACAACAACAGGATGAGTGCTGTGTGTACTCTCACTGAGGGAGGGTGGTTACCTTCTTCTCCAGAACCACCCTCTGGGTTGGACGCTTGTATTAATGTGTTAATAACTGCGTACAAGGTTAATGATGCAGAAGGGACGCTCTCTTACCTAGCAGCAGCTGCTCTGTGACTGCAGCATATCTGTGGTGGATGAAGAGGCCTCAGTGCTACTGTTTGGGTGCTCTTGTGGGGCTTGGTAAACCCACTTCTTCATTTGTTCGCTATCCAAGGAACATCTAAGCCAAAACCCAAACCTCAGTGTGTCCTAGACCTTCAGAGGAACTCAATACCCAATGTTTTCCTTCAGAACTGAGTCTTTACAGCATGTGAGATGGATGTAACACAATAACTTTTTTCTTTTCCTCTTTCCCTTAGGCATTTCCAGGAAACACAAACTCTGACAGTGTGGTCCGGCATGATTTACAACACCCTGTTATTGCCCGCTATGTGAGGATCGTTCCTCTGGACTGGAACGGAGAGGGCCAGATTGGATTAAGAATTGAAGTCTATGGCTGCTCCTACTGTAAGTTTTTCTAGGATGATCCTTTCTTCTTCCTCCTAAATAAAACCTGAGTTTAGATCTCAGATTAAATCTGAATCTCAAATACTTTTAGCTTAGGTTAAAATGTTCTAGGGTTGCTAGTTGTATTAGCCAGGGCTTTCTGACATGTGTTTTGGAACCTTAACTCTGAGTTGCTAATTTGTACTTCTCTGAAAGATGCAACCTTGGAATTCACAGTAGTGCTTTGCAGTTGCTCCTTATCTTCATGGGTTCTATAGCAGAAGGCTTTGACTCATGTAAGCTTGAATGGGGCAATTGAGAAAAATACAGCATTCAAACAAATATCATGTTGGATCTTGAGGGGAAAAGTGGAAACAGGACATGATTTATTGCTTGGTGTTGAGATAAAATTAAAGTGATAAATAAGAATCCCATCAGAGTATCACAGATTGTCTAAATATGTGATATGTTTTTCAGAGATATTTCCTTGAGTATTTGAATATGACTTTAGAATTTCTTTTGAAATCTGGATGAACAATGGTACAAATGCTTTTGTAGGTAAGGACAAAACTGATAATGTTTTATGAAATGAAAAGGTAGTTTCTACGTGCCCTTCCTTCAATTGAATCCAGTCAATGCTTCAAGAAAGCCTGCAAACCTGGAGGAAATGGAGTGTATGATGTCCTATTTCTAAGTACACATTTTTAGGCAGTATCTTGGCTTTGCTGGTATTTTAGCTGGAAAATGCTGTTCAAGATTTGTCTTTTAGTAACCAGGCATTAGAATGAAGTACACATATCTGGCAGTCACATCCATTGACTTCACTAGGTGATATAAGACACGTGGGAGCTCTTTGCCATTCTAACTAGCAAAAACAAAATCAGTGATTTCACTTTTTTTTTATTTGATTAGATTGTCAAAAGACTACATATCATCATTCAACATGAATCATGAAATAGAGTGTTAGTATTGTTTTTCTTATTTCCATTCAATGAATTAAAGACCTGTTTTAAATGTGTATATTAAAGCACAGAGAGTTTACCAACAGCTGCAGGACCTTAGTTGAGAAATCAAATCAAGCTTTCTGTGCTGTTGGTGCTGCTTGTGCTGAGGGCATGAATGGATGTGTGTATTTTTTAAAACAGCAAGAGTAGGATCTGTTGCAATAAGACAAAGGGTAACGGTTTTAAACTACTGAAGGATCATTTTAGATTTGACACAAGAAAGACATTTTTTTTAACAATGAGGGCTGGAACAATGTGCCCAGAAAGGTGGTCTGTTCCTGGAAACATTCAGGGTCAGGTTGGATGGGACTTTGAGCAATCCAGTGTGGCTGAAGTTGTCCCTGCTCATTGCAGAGGGTTGGGAATAGAAGGCCTTTAAAGGTCCCTTCCAACTCATCCTGTCCTGTAATTCTGTGACTCCTGTGGGCTATTCTGAAGTTCATGCTGACTCCAAGGGAAACTGAGCTGCTGCAGTTACAGGTATGACTGATACTCTGTGCGTGGCTCTCTATGAGCAGGCATTTACCACCGCACTGCTGAAATGTTGTACGTGCTGTTTGCAGTATAGCAAACACTACAGGTTGGTTCACTTCCAGCATCACAATACTTATTTTTAATTATACCTTCTTTCTTGTACATTAAATGCAAATTCCGGTGTTTGATACAAGAAACCAATATCTAGTTTACTGTCAACTGTCTTTTACAGAAAAATAATGCAGCAGAATCAAACAATAAACCCCATGATATTTGCTGCAATATTTACAGGTTAAAAATAGGCATTTTTTCATGAAATAGACAAAATACTGTAGGTACATAACAAGATACTTTTAGAGATTAAAAGTAAATATTAGAAAAAGTAAAACACAGCTTGCTGACAAAATTGTATTAGTCCTTTGGTGATAAGTTGCTTGCTTGATGAACTTTTGGAGGAGAATAAAAAGCATTTTCCAAGGACACACTGTTTGGAACTATAAAAGTACTGAAAAAATGTGTCTTCACAGAAGAACTAAGGTGACCCAGCATAATTTTGTAATTTTGCTGAAAGAGTATTGCTGCTCTGTTTGTATTAGAAGTGATTTCAATAATTGTTGTGTTTGTTTTAATATAAGATTAATGATAATACTGCAGTTTTATGTGCATAGGAACTTTTCCTTGAACAACCCTCCTAAAATCCAGTGTGGTTTATATATGCAGGAGTTGGGCTGCTCCCAATAGAGAGTAGCAGAGCAGCTCAGAAGAAAAACTAAAAACTCACCGTGTAAAAAGAGAGGGAGGCAGCCCTTGGGTCTGACTACTGGAACAAGGGAGGGCAGTGTACAAATTCCCAGCCTGTCCTCAGCTGAGTTATTTGGAGCCAGGTGTATAATGCTGTACCTTTCCATGTAGATGTGTCCTTTGGCAGAGGCCAAGTTTTTAACCCTGTGATTAGAAGTGCATGTATTTGCATATAAATTTAAGTGCTGGCATTAACCAGTATGATTTGCAGATTAATCCTGCTGTCATTTAAGGAACTGGCCATTTAGATAATCACCAAGTTTAAAAACCTGATTAAAAGACAGGCTTCTAGGCAAATAAACCTCAAATTTTGGAACTATTACCTATATAAAAAGGCTACCAGATATATTGTAATTGTAATTTTTCCCTTAAGAAATTCATAACTAATGTATTCATAATTAATACCTTCTTTTATTTAGATATTTTAGAGAGCAAATTTTCAGATACAAAAGTCATATATTTTCTCACATTGCAGAAAAGATTTAATTGGAAAGTCATCCCCTTAGTGACTATAAAAGTCCTTTCCTTGCATATTGCTGCAATCTGGTCATTAGCATCAGACTATGAAAAAAATGCTTCCTCGTATTGAACTGCTTATTCAAAGGTCAGGTCATTAATTGCTGTAATTTCTAGTTCCTATTTGGTTTGGATATGCATGTAAGATACATACTTTTTTTTTTTTTTTTTGTACAAGAGGTGAATTTATGTCCTTCTTTGCACAGCGAATTGAGTTAAAAGAGAAATGTGTTTTCCACAAGTGGATCACAGATCACATCGGTTCCCTGAAGAATTTCATAGGGTTCACAAATCTTCTTTTGGTTTTGTCTTGCTTTAAGTTTAAGGTCTGTGCTGTCTTTGAAATTTCATGTATGTGTTTTGTGTAGATGAGATGTGTGGGGTTGTCTCCTAGCAGAAGAGTACATAGAAGTCACCAAAAAAGAAATTAGGGCCTGATTCTGGAACAGGACTCAGAATGAAATTTGTAATTTTTTTCCTGTGAATAAATTGTGATATCATATTTAGAAAATGCTTTAATTCTCTATAGGGCAAAACTATGTCTTATTTAGAAAGATACTAAAATTGGCTGAAGAATTTACTTAATAGCTAGATTGATGGAGGAGTTGCATGAGCACAGTAAGCTTGAAAAATCCCAACAAATAGATTATTATATAACATAACACTATTTAGTCAATGGCACTTTTAGCTTTTATATTGAAGTGAGCTATTTCATTCACCATAAAGGGGAAAAGAATCTTTACACTTGCAGTGACAACATATATCAAAAAGCAAGTCACAAAGAAGGAAGTATAACCAAAGGCAAAATATCCACTGAAACCAGTTAAGTGAAAACTGATGGCAGCATTTTATTTGTGCCCGTTTGGAGGCAGAGGGCAGTGGCACATAACGTGTGTCTTCCAGCATGTGCACACTGATGGATTTTTGAGACCAGCAGCAAAGACACAGCAGCTGGAGGCTCTGCCAAGTACAATGCAACACATTTTACTACTGATTCGTGAAGATCATAACAAGTTCCTTCAGGATCACTGCCATATGAATAGTTCCCTGAATTGCCATCCAGTGCAAGATAAATGCCTGCAAAAGAGGCAGTAGGAATATCATTGCATAGGCTTTGGTTGTGCTTCATGAGGTAACTGTGTCTCCTTCTGGGTCCTGAAACCCCGTAAGTGGAAAACACTCACTGATGCCTTTGTTCAAAGAGGGGTTTTATATGGCTGCTGATTTTCTGGATCTAAACCATACGTCTGTATCTTTTTGATGCAACTGCACATCTGACAGTAAGAATTTTCAAATTCCACATGACTCAGTTCTGAAATGTAGACTATACTTGAAAAAATCACTGGGAGATGGCAGAAAGCCTTGCAAATACTCAATGTACTGAAGGCAAATAGGTGGCAGGAGCCTTTACAGAGCTCCATGAACGGCTGCAAGCTGAGCTGTTCCCACTCACTGACCAGCTCTGTGCTCATTCTTAGGACACAGTGCGATTGAACAAATGTCACCTGAGCTGCTTTTGTAGAAATGTTCTTCTCAGATATTAACTCTACTGCTTCTACTGAGCTGTGTCAAATGTTACTGTTTCAGTTTCCTGATGGGTGACAGAGTTTTTTCGGTTGTTTGTTGATTGGTTGGGTGTTTTGTTGTTGTTTGTTGGTTGGTTTGGAGTTTTTGTTTGTTTGGGGGTTTTTATGTTGGTTGGTTTGTATTTTTAAGGAGGGAAAGAAAAAGAAATAGTAACCACACTCCTGTGGTTATTCATGAAATAATTGACTATAGTCAGTAATGCAGATAGTAAAGTGAACTAAACCTTGGTCACGTAAACACCTTACAAGAGAAGAAATAAGGTTTGGAGATACTGTTAAGGGGGCAGCCAGTTGAATTTTGCAGGAACTCATTGGGAAGTATTGAAGTGCTAAAACCTGTGGGTTGAGCAGATCTTGTGGCCGTTGTAGTTAATCCCATGTGCCTGCAGTGACTCTGATTTAGGAGATTGCTTCCTTTGGCAGTCAATTCCACAGTCAGCTATACTTGCTGCTAGGATATATACTTATTTGAAATCCCTTTTACTTGGTTTTGTGCTATTAGCACTAACTGCCCATGTCTCAGTCTATGCCTCAAATGGTTGACATTCACGATTAAATATTGCATCCAAATGTCAAAGTGACTATTTAATGTAGATGAGAAACGTCTATTCTTTTTTATCAAATCTGTTCAAGTTTCACTTGGCCAGATACAATAATAAACCCTGGGCATTTTATTTCACCAGCACACAGCATAAAAAAGGAGCCAAAAAAAGACCCTTGAAGTGTCATATTTGCTATTAAAACACCCTGCGGTAAATAAATGCAATTTTATATGTATCTAAATGCATGCATACGTATTTTTGCTCTTACAGTTTTGGTGTCTATGTGAATATACACCTAAATGGTGAAGATATTAATATAGTCCAGTAATCTGCATAAAATTTTCCACTTTTTCTTATGACACTTTATTGCTTACAAGAAATGTGCCACTAAGTTTTCTGGTCAGACTTTTCTGTCCTCCTAAGTGGTGGAGCTGCATAAAATTATTAACTAGCAGAAAGGAGTGCTTATGTTGTGAAATCATGTAATTGTATTTCTAGCAATTTTACTAACTTGACATACTGACAGTGCTTTGAATATCCAGGGATTTTATTGTAGGGATGAAAACAGCTAAAGGCATCATTTAACATCTGCACAAGCTTTCCTTGTGTCGGTGGCTGGGACAGTTCTGCTAAGCATCCAAATGCTTTCTCCCTTCTCCCTTAAATTCCAGTATTTCTGTACTGGGAGTTCTATACCTATTTAGGCCTACGTGTTTGATTTTTAGCCATCATCTTCACAGCTCATCGGTGACAAACATAGCCTGGTATTCTCTTTTTGACATTAAAGGCACTTGGCTGAATACTCCCATTTAAACTATGGAGAGTGAGGGAAATGAACTGTGAACTTTTGCTTTGCAAACATTCAATGGTCTGTTTGAATATGTGCTCCCTTGGTAAACTTGTTTCCTTCTTTCCGTATTTTGTCTGCCTTTTTGCCATGCAGGAGATGTGTGTTTTTCCTAAAGGTCACACATTATGTCCTCCGACATTCTCCGGTCATGGTGGTCATTAGAGTTTTGCAACTTAAGACCTAAAGTGCCATCTTTTCTAAAACTGTTCTCAGTCAGATCTTTCCTTCCATGCCCTCTTCAGAGGGAGCTGGTTGTGGCTGTTCCAGCATACCCGTGCCTGTGCTCTGAAATGAGAAACACGTGAGAACAGGCTCCAGTCTGTTTATTACCTTGGATTGTTACCACCAACATACATGGGTCTCTTTTGGTCATAGGTGCCACTTAAATGTTAAACACCTATCTCCTGCACTTTTAAAATATTTTTAAAAACAGGGTTATTTTTTAGTCTGTTAAGAAATACACTCCTAAAATTGGAAGAGTCAAGACGAAACAGAAGAGGAAATTTCTCCAAATACCTTATTGTTTAACACTTTTTGTGCTAAATTAAACATTTCCGGTTTGACATAAAATGAATTTGTATTCTAAAAAAAATGAAGACAATATCTTTATCTCTTATTCTTCATCTTTATGTTAATCTGATGCAATATTTTTTTTCCTGTCAACTTTTACAGGAAAATGAAAAATTCATTGGTTTTCGCTTCTGTTTGTAATGAGGTTACTGGTGGATAATCTCAAGCACCACAGCTTTCAGAACTTCAGAAACTGTGTGTGTTCTTTATAGGATCATTTGTTATCTGGCAATGAAAGTATAATCAGTCAGAGAAAAAGTAGTATATTTTATATAAATATATGGCCCACCAGCTTGTTCAGTTGTATTCTCAGCCAGGTTTAATTACACGTGAATTTTTTTTTTTAATCATTCAGCATTTCCTTTAAAAGGATATAGGCAGATGGTGGCTTGTTTGAAAAGGCTTGTTTTTAGTTTTGTGAAATGAAGACAAACTTTTCCCTGCTAAATAAACAAATGTATCACCAAATAAGATAAAATCTTGCAGATTTTGATGAAGGTTTGTTAAAGTCAGATCTGTCCCTTCTCTTGTGGAAAAGGGCAGAATAACTTTGTCCAATAGGTTTTCTCATAAGTGCCCACATACCCTACAGAAGGGATCTTCCATTCAGTGGTCTGTAAGCAGTTAGTAGGAAGATGGAGATTTTAAAAAATATCCCGCAGTAAACATCTGAAGAAGTAAAAAATTAAAGTTAGCGTATGCTTCTTCACAAAGTAAGGATTGTAGCATTCAGGTAAATCCAGTCAAAAACTAATCACAGTAGTCTTGCCTTTATTTAAAATTTTTTTTTCCCATGAATGAACACACGATGGTTTTGCCCAGCATTATTTGCTTGCATTCCTGTAAGTGGTGATTGATCCATTTGCCTGTCATGGCTTATTCTCTGGAGAAATCAGGTGGGTTTTGTCTCGAAGCAAAAACTTCAGCAAATTGCAAACTATAGGTCTTGGTTCCGTGCCATTGGTTTGGAGCCTGAAGAGACTCATTGGTATTTGTTTTTGTGAATGTCTGAAATAAAACATGTTAAGGAAGCAGTTACTTCCAGACCCAGTTCAATTTTTTCTGCTTTTTCCCTAAAGTTTGGGTGAAGATGATGAATTTTGTATTTTTTATTTTAAGTATGGCAAATGGAGTCTTACTACAAGTAAATTCTTATTTCCTGTCTGCCAAAGGTTAGTGTTCTGTGATAAGAAACTGCATATACCAAAGGGTCAACACTGCTGTCAGAAAAAGCAGGTTTAACTATTTATAGGAATACTTTCATAAGGTAAAAATGAGCCATGGCTTTTACATGCAGTATATCCCTATTTAGAGTTATGTTTCTGGACAAAGTCCTGTTTTACAGTCTCATTTTCATGAGCATACCTTTGGAAAATTAGGCCACTGTGATGACAACTTTTCCCCAAATCCTCTAAAACGGGCAAAGTTCAGGTTTTTCCATCTCATGAAGGTGACATGGTGGCCAATAAGGGTCCCCTCACCCTTCACTCACTGCTGCCATTGCCCCTAAAGAGAATAGGACAGCTGAAAGGTCCGATTGCTTGACCTCTTCAGGACTGACCAAATGTCAAAGTATAGTGTTAAAGAACTTGTCCAAATGCCTTTTAAACACTGTGGCTCTGTGAAGTGCCTTCCCAGACTGCAAGGGATGCTTTTCCAAGCTAAAATGAGGAATGCCTCAGCCTGCTCCTGCCTACACCTGTGCCTTGTGTTAATGCTTGTGAGCATGAGCTCTGAAACTGAGTCAGGAAAATAAAATGAAATCCCCTTCCCAGCTGTAACCTTCATGTCACGTGCCCTTCAAAGACTGCTGCCATTTCAGGCAAAGCATCCCACTGTTATTTGACTCATGGTGAGAACAGAGAATGAATGGAATAGAATAGATCAGAAAGAACACAACTGAACAGTTATGCCATGGTGCACCTTGAGTGCTGCTTGGGAAGCTGCAGCTTAGGTCTGAGGGCTCCATCCTGGAGAACAGCTCTCTGCAGTGAAGGTCCCAGGCCCATCCAGGAGAGGGGGCATTGACATCACAGCTGGGACCACCCCAAAACTTGCAGTTCATCCTGTTTGCTTCTCATACCACTTCTGTTGATGTATGAATATTTTAGATGTGCTCCTAAGTCCTCAGTGCTTCCATTAGCATTTCCACCCTCAGACAGTGCCATGCCATCCCTTGCCTTACCTCCAGAGCTCCTGATGGTATCCCCATCCAAAGAGTGCACACTGTCCAGTCTCTCCTGCAGGCACAACTAACTGGAGAATGACATAAAGCCACCTGCAGTGTCCCCCTGACATTTATCCAGGCCAGAAGTTCTTGTATGCTGGAGGTCCATAAGAAAATACCGATGAGTTTTTGGTCTGTGTCATGCACTACTGAATTATGCTAAACTACAACACGTTTGGCTTGCCTGAGGAGCCTCCTACATTCAATGGCTTCAGTTCAAATGCTGCCAAATGTTACCTAAGCTTTCTGAGATCAGATTCTTAGCTGCTGCTCGTTTGCTTTAAGCATTTCCAAGGTTGTCACAAGAAGTTGTTAATTCAGAATTGCACAGGTGTCCCATGCAATGTGTATGGTAAAATGTCAGCTCTACTCAGATGTAGCCCTTTTAATTAGAAGATTTGACAAAATATTTTGGGCTCTGTGATGCTGGAGCGTTTCTTGTTTTGTTCTGACTGCACAGCAGAGCAAATTTTTTAGCTTGAACACAGTTGAGGTTGGTTTTTACTCTAAGTACTTCTGTGTCTAGTTTCATTGGTTATTTGGATGGCTTCATGGATTGCCCATTGACTAGAAAAGATGTACAGAGATTGCTTATTTGGTGCCTCCTTGTACTTGGTGCAGATTGATGTGAAGGAAAATCCTTTGAACAACAATAGTTTTGATTTTTATTTTTTTTTTAGCAATGCCATGATGCATCAGGGATTATTAAAACCTTTATAGTATCCTCTCATGTTTATAGTGCATGTACTGTTAGTAAAATGGATGTAGAAATGTGAGAAATAAACTCAACTGTATTTTCAAAAATAAAAATTTCTGGGACATGTAGAATTTGTGCATCCTTTAGAAACTGATGGTGGAACTGTTTAAATACTGCAGGAAAACTTTTCCTTAATATGTTCATATGTTCCATATATCAATTACATTTGAAGCTCTGTTTTAGCATTTGGAAAATGTTCAGTCAAATAACATTACTGCCTAGGCATCAGCTAAAATAAGAACTGTAAGCAAGGAGTGAAAATCCACATTCAGATTTGGAGGTTTGAGTGTATTTTCATGACAAATTAAATTCTGAGATCTATATTCATTAAGAAGAACAAAAAGTTATGTTGTATGGACCATAATTATGTACATCTATACCTATTTCATGTAGTCTGAGCTCTTTCTGAATGGCTGTCATTCCTCTACTATCTAATAATTCAGAAACCGAATCTCTTCCCAAAAGTACTTGGCAATTCTATAAAAGAAAAACATGTCTTCAAAATTTCTACAGATTTCTTCATTATTTAGAAAGTGTGTAAGTAATTTGAAAATTGAGGAAAATAAGTAATTTTTGTACTTTCTTAATTCTATATATTCACCAGATTTTATCACCCAGGATTTTATAGTTTCATATTGATTATTGTTAAAAATAATTAATGGCTTATTACAGGATGGGATCTGATCCCATGAATCCTCTAGAAACTTTGCTGCGTAGTAATGTTTCTGTGTTTTCATTTCTAGATTGATATGGTAATTGGAATTTAGTTCTTTCAATATGGACCTTTTTATTGCTTTAGTTTTTCCCCCATAGACTATATGTATTTAATTGTTCTCTTGGCTTTAAATAAATTGAGGAACTTGGAAAACCAGTGTTCTGAAGCCATGGGTATAAAAAAATTCCTTGGAGGTTCAAAAATTTCCTTACCTAAAAATCCCCTCTAAACTGACTAGGAATAACTGCAATTTCTGTACCCAACCTATATGCTGTTTTTGTAGTGATATGTTTTGATAACTCACTTTGTTTACAGTGAGTCAGACCCAGGGTGTTTTGTTAAGTGGCAATGAATCAGTAAAGAGAAGCAAACTTTGAGTAAACATGTACTGCTCAGAGAGGTACTTGCTCCTTTCCTTCAAGGTGGGAGAATGTTTTTGTAGCTGTGGTAGAGGATGTTGTGATGTGTGATGAGAGAAAAGCCTGTTGAGCTGCAGATGCTAAAAGGGAAAGAGGTAGTGGGGATTTACAGTCACAAATTCAGCTGAGTTCTCCTGCCTTTTGGTAGTCTCCTGACTTGCTTTAATTCAGCTTATTGATGTTGTACAGTAAATGGTTGTTAAACTGAGGCAACAGCCTTAATAAACATCTTCAGTACTGCCCTTTTATTGACTGCTGTTCCAGGAGAGTGAAAAGGAACAGAACTAAGTCTATGTTTTAGCTGTTTATCACTGCAACCTTTCTCTCACTTATCTAATTTTTGTCTCCCCCTGTTTTTAGTTCTTTTCTCCAGAAGCCTCTGCTGTGATCACTGACTCATTGTTTTAATTATTTGTAGTTGCCCGATTCTAGTCTTTCCTTGTCTGATTTTTCATAAATAGTGTGAAAAAAACAAGGGAAAATTCAGAGTTGTTTTCTGAATTGTAAATGATAGCAGAAATGCACGGTCCCTTTTATGCACTTAGATAATGAATTTGTAGCCAACTTGTGAGTAAATATTGTCTGCCAATTCTCACTTTTGAACAGTTTACTTAGTCATCTGGTTTGTACCTTGGTGTCTTTGTAATTCTTTTTAAAGTATGGGTATGTTGTAGTGGAGGTACTTACATTTGAGATAATTTTTTGAAATATCAGGTTCAGGATGTAAGATAAATTTCTAATTCAGTTGGCAGACAAGTCTCTCACCCCAGTCAGAACTCAACAATGGACTTAGATAAATTTAGGAATAAGATTTCTTGTAGCATCTTAAGGGGATAGGTGTTTGTCCTCATTAGTTGTAGTGTAATTAATCACAAGTATTAATTGTGCACAGCATTGGTTTTAAAAGCAAACAGTAGGATAATTGCCCGGGCACGGTGTATGCCTCTGTAAACCTAAGCTGGGTGGTGGTAGAACTCACCCCAAAGGAGAACTGGGAGTCAGCACCACGCTTGGGCTCTGCCGAGGGTTCCACTGTGGTGTTGCCAATGTCGGGGTGGTGGAGGCGAAGGAAGTCTGCTGGGAGTGTTTGTGCTGCAACCATGGAATAGACCTGTTGTCAGCACACCCCCAGGCCTTGCGTTAGCTGCTTGTCAGGTGCTAATGGAATGTGTGCATCCCACACTTCAGATTGGACATGTCTCTGAGTTATTGGCAGCTCTACTGAAAACCTTGAATTTTGCATCATTCCACCCAAGGTTTGGCAGTGGTGTCTCAGGACAGCTGCAGACACAGTAAACTAAATGTCTCTTTACAGCACTGTATTTTCCACAGATGAAGTGGGGGAATTTGGGCAATTGATCTTCTGTCATAACGCAGACATTAAATACTCCTTGTGAATAAACCAACCGCTTCCTTTTATTACCTTCTGCTGTAAAGAGAAACTTTATCAAGCTGGGCAAGCACACACCCCCAGGTTATTTCACCCAAGAGACACCTTAGCTATCTTTTCCATGTACTTCCACTTTTATCTGTTTTGCAGGTGGATGAAGTGAGTATTATTCTTGTGGTTGGGTGTACAAGTTTCTGTTTCCAATAGAATCCTTAGTTTGAGACAAAGGGAAATGGTTTGACCAACTGAAATCCTACTAAACTTTGGAAAATCATCTCCTCAAAATTATATTAGGAGCTAAAATCTTTTTTTCCTTTCCCAGTAATTTCTGCTAATTTTGAAAGTTTACTGCTCAGCTGTGTGAGAAAGACCAGCTAAACATTTAATACCCATCCCTTGACTTGTTTTACTTTCTTTTGTCTTAAAAGTTGAAAACAGTATTACTGAGTTTGTAAAAGGATGGAATGACAATCTCCACAATTAATAATCTTTTTCTGTAATTCAGAAATTTTCTTGTGAGTTGTCACACATTTTACAAACAGATTTTGATGCAGTTTATCTTTGGATTTTCTTTCTTTTCCTGTTGAAAGTTTTAAGTTGAAGAATCAGCAGATTCTGATGCAAAATTTCCATCCATCAGTATTAAAATGGATAATAATGAAATGCTTTTAAAGAGCAGGCCTTTCTCAAAGTTTCTTATCTTTTAACACTAAATCAACTTTTTTTTAATGTTGCTTCATATATTAAATATCTCTAACAAACACCTTGCTACACATTAAATTGAATTTTATAAGAAAAAAATTGAAACTTTCTGAATCTTATCTCTCAAATTCTGAATTTATTTATTTTATTTGATCAAAACTTAAATTATTTAGACATTTTGCAGATTAAAAAAAGCTATAAAACTGGCATTTATTTTATGCATTTTTAACTGTTAACANTTTTTTTTTTTTTTAGGAAAAAACCCTACATTTTAAGTTTTACAGTTAAAAAAGTTATGACTCTTTACTTCAAGGACAATATACCAATTGGGGGTGAAAAAAAGTTTATTCAATTTTAAACATTTGCAAGAGTTTTTTCCTTTTAAAAAGTAGTGACTAGCTTTTGTACCTACTTGTTTGCTTAGGATACATTCAGCAACACAGAAACTCTCACAGGAGTAGGATAACTCTGACTGCCTTGATACTTAAAAATAGTTTCTCCAGAATGTTGTTGTGATTGGGCAACATTTGCTTTTCAATGTCAGATGAGTCAGGGATTAAAGAATTATCTGGGTTATATCCCAGATACCCCAACAGGATACCCAGATTGCTAGAAAAACCCTTTTCATATGAGGCTTTACTGTGGTGACCTACTTTTGTTACCTGCAGGGACTGGTGTTTGCTTTGCCAAAGGAACCTTCAAAGTAGGAATGATACTGCTACTGATGCAGCGTAATGTTCGAGGGGATTGTTCTAAAACCAGCTGCACGTGAAGGGCATAAAATTTTGGCATGTATAAAGCTGCATTACAGGGGCGTTGTCGTTGTTTCACCTGTCTGTCTGAAGTTGCTGCATTCGGTGTTTTCTGTAATTCCCTCTTTAAAGCTTTCTGTGTAACAGTGCCTTGATGCTCCCCCCTCTCTCTCATGTCATTCATGCAGTTCCTTAAGCTGACAGCAGCATGGTTTCCCCTGTCACTGTGTGAGCTGCTGTGCTTTGCCCTTGAACCCAGAAGTGGCAGGCACACAGCAAGATGAGACCCATTGATTACGTTCTTGTCTGTCTCTGGCAGTGCAGCAGAAAGGCCAGTGCTTCAGCAGCACCTACCAGGCTCTGCTGCTCAGCCATCAACTCTTCCTTAAGCACGCCAAGTGACCAGCTTGGCTCCTACAAGGTTACCATTCCAACAGGATAAAGCACAAAATACTGAAAACACTTCACACTTTATAGGTTTCAACAACACTTAAGTGTTGAAACTCTTGGAAGTAAAAAAAAAACAAACCACCAACCCAAATTGCAGATGGCCTTATACAAGCTACTGCCAGTTAAAATGGTGCTGTTAATATAGCATCACGCTGCCCCTTAAAAGAAGTATTTTAAACCCTATTTTTGGAAGTGTTTGGAGGTTCTGGTTCTTCATCTCTGTCTCATACACTTAATTAGGTACTTTTATAACTTGGTTTTCATTTTGGATGAACAGCTAAACAGCAACTTCATGACAAAAAAGGTTAAATTTGGAGCATCTTTATTCTGTGTTTTCTTACATGTGTGCCTAATAATGTTCCTCATGTTCCTCTATATTTCTATTCAGGAGCTATGAATTTGATGTTAATGAAGAGACTCATTCAACATTTCTTAGAAAATCAAAATCTCCATTAATTTCCCCTACATAAAGACAGACTGGAACTCATAATGAAGTATTTTCTTTCACAGGATTCATTGTTTGCAGACATCCAGTTGTGTATTGGATAAGGTAAAGTCTTTGGTTCCTTTTCATCTAATTACTGCAGCTTGCTTATAGTAAGAATTAAACATTTACCACCTGACCACACCCTTCAGCACTTCCTCTGCATGACAGAAATGCTTCAGAGAAATGAAACTATTCCATGTGATTTTTTGTGCTTCCTTGGTACCCTTCCTATTTTCTAGTGTAATTTTTCAGTGTGGCCAGGTTTTTAAAATTTATTACTGGGATGTAGGTAAGTAAATAGAAGAAACCTAAAAATACCTAATAATGTTCAGAACAGCACCATTTAGGGAATTAACCATGGTATTCTCTGAAAAATCCAAAGTAGTTTCTAGCATTGCTAGCAAAATCTGTTACTAAATCAGATCACTACTCCCATCTTGTATTTTTTTTATTGTCCTCAGGCTGTACAAAATTAGTAATTCTTCTCTGTCGTGAAATAATGATGTGGAAAAACATTCTGATTCCTCTAGAGGAATCTTCTCAGGTTTTGTGTTTATTTTACAGAAATGACTGTTTTTCAGAATTTCTTTTTATTGAATATGGCTTTAAGGGAATGCCTCTTGTTTTTCCCCCATGGTTCTCCTAGAACACTTTCTTTCAACCTTCAGATTTTTCAAAACACTCCAATTTCGTAAAACTCTTAGTAATTTTCTAGTTAGCAAGATGCATATTTCAATAGACTACAATGCAATGTATGCTCAGCTGAAAGAGACAAATCAGCAGTATAGTCCGGAAATACTGTTTATCTAAAACATAAATGACATTAACTAGGAAAAAATGGTCATTTGAGGATTGTGTTTTGTACCTTTGTTCTCACCAGAGGCCTGAGTCACATCAGCAAGATCTAAGAGTTTCTGGTAACTTCTGTTATTTATCTCTATATGGCAAAATAAGTAGCATTCTTATTTGAAATGCAAATGCATATTCGATAACATCTGTTAAAAGGGTTAAGTTACCCAGAAATTTATATAGAGAAAGAGTATCTTTCACATAATAAGTGATTATCATTAGCTCAGTATATAGTTCCATTAGATTTGCATCACGCCTGTGTTTAGTGCCTAGAAAATTGTGGCAGAGTCAAAGAGCCAGAGCTCCCAAGCTCCCTGTGCTGTTGGTCTTCAGCAGGGGGACAGCAAAGAGCAAAGCAAAGGACAGCCAGGTTTCTGCTCCCTATTTTCACAAAATGCAGGCAAGTGTCCCTTGTTTGAAAATCACTGTGAAGTTCACCAGATGCACACACAAAAGAAGTAAATGTGAATTAAGCATTTATCAATCATTGAATTTTTTCACTGAATGGAATTTAAAATTCAAGTATGTTGTCATGTTACTATGTATTGTGTAGTGAAAAGGAACTGGTTTTAAAATATTTTTATTTTTATGAAGTCTCTAGTAATATCCAGAGATTTGTTTTCTTTAAATCTGTACTAATTTAATTCAATTACATTACCTATTAAAATCATTGACTTGTCATTTATAATGGTTGATCAGAAGAAAAGAGAAATATCTTTTTAAGAAGTCCACAAATAACACATGTTACAGTTTAACTGGTATGAGATATTCAGTGTTTACCTTTGTTGTTAGAATAGCATTATCCTTCACCGTGTGCACTGCGTAATCAGGAATCAAAAAAGCCTATTTATACAAAGGATCACATCTTTTCCAGCAGCTCAGTACTGGTCATATGCAGTTCTTATATGAGATTTATTAAGGTATGTTCACAGGCAGCAGCACTATCAGCACTCTTAAGATGTTGTGTTGCTGAAACACCAGCACAGTCATTTGGAAGCGGTCCAAAAGCAATATGGATTTCACAAAGCAAATGAAACAATAAACATCTGATGCAGGAAAGCACATAAGGAGATCTGTGGTATTCATAAGGAAATTGCACTATTAGCATGTGCCAGCAAGCGTTGGCCAGTTTAACCTGTTTGTGGCTGTGTGTGCTGAAACAGAGAGGGGCAACAGCTGAACAGGATGGGCTTCAACCCTCTGGCACAGGAGCTCAGCACACGGTGTAACTGCCCTCTGAGAACAGGCCACAGGAGGTGTGCTCTACAAACATCTGAAAGGGGGTGCAGCAAGGTAGGCTTTGATCTCTTTGCCCAAGGAACAAGTGATAGGAGAAGAGGAAATGGCCTCAAGTTACACCAAGGGAAGAGTTAGATTAGGTATTAGGAAAAATTTATTCACCAGGAAGGCTATGGAACAGGGAAGTGTTGGAGTCACGAACCCCGGAGGCATTTCAAAGGGTAATGAATAGGGACATGTTCAGTGGAGAAGGTGGCAGTGTTGGGTTAATGGTTGGACCCAAAGATCTTAGAGGTCTTCTCCATGCTAGATGACTCTATGATGATTCTTGATTTAAAAAGTCCAGTATTTTTAGAATGCACTTGTCTCTTTGAGTGCCTCTAGCAAACATAGACAGACAAACTGTATTTGGCTGGTACTCGGGTGTTGCCTGGTGATGAGGACTTGCCACCCACCAGGTGCAGTACATCTGCAGTCTCTCAGTAGTCAGGAGGGGCTAAGTTCTGCTTCCTGTAGCAACAGTCCAGTGTTTAATACATTTAGTGTACTGTAGTTTGGTTTTATTTGTATTTTTGTGAACATTTATATTGTGGTCTGTCAAACTGTGTGTGGTCATAAAAGCCTGAGAAACAGAAAAGCAGGAAAAACTCTTCTGATGTTCAGATTGTAAATATGAATGCTTCCGATACAAAATATTAGTGTTAGATACTGACTTTGCCAAAGGAAGTCATGCATATAATAAATCAGCAAGCTGTAAAAAAGATTCATATTTCTAGGCCCCAGGTATTATCAGTTGGAGTCAGAACAACTATCTATGTTCTCTAGTGGCTCAGGAGAAAGAAAATAATAAGATTTTGAACAATAAGGCTAAGGAAATTATTTATAAACTATAGATTTGGCCAGAAAGTGTTGTTCTGGGATCAATATATTCAAAGAGGAATATATACATTACATGATTTAATCTTGTCTAGTGGCTTAGTGGTGGTGGCAGTTATTTTCCTGGGGATAAGAATTTTGTTTGAGTGTAGCCTAAACTAGAGAAAGAAGGAGCTTAAAATTAGAAACGGAGCAAGGGAAGGTGACTTTCTTTCCAGCGTCTTGCAGGGGTAAATTTCTTTCCATATTTAAAGTATAAACTTAGTATCTACTATTTGTATTAAGAATCCTTTGGTGGTCATTAGAAAAGCCGAGAGAAGTCCCATAGTATCAGACTCTTAACTGAAGCATGATAAAAAAGACATTTAAGGCATGATGAATACCTCCTCTTCTCCCATCTCTTTTCCTGAGCATTAATCTGTGTCCAGATGCACATGTATGTATTTAAATATCCCTATTAGCTCCCTGCGGGAGCTTCTTTCTGTGGAATTTTTCCAAGTCCATTTCTGGTTTTAACCCTGAACTAATAATCAATGTAGTATGTAATCAAGTAGTATGATGGATTTGTCCATCCTACTACTGTGATGGATAGATGTAAGCTCTGTAAGTCAGAATAAATTTATAATGTGTTTATTACTTTGGAGTCTCATGGTAGAGGCTATTCTAGTAATGAATATCTTGTTTGTCAGTCATCTATTTTGAACGGTGTTACAGGTTAGAAGTTTTTTTTAGTGTTGTCAGAAAATATTTACATAACACTTTGGAGTGCATGCTGGCTCGTGAATCTGGCAGCATCAGAATACTCTATGAACTCAAATGCAAGTACTCCATTACGATGGATTCTTTATTTTTAAATTTAATAGAGAAAAATAGTGTAATAAGGTTATAAAATAAGACATTTCAGTGAAGTGTCATTGCCATTGAATGTTACAAGTGTTCTGAAAAACTATTATAGGGCCTCCAGTCTTGATATGTTCATTTCTGAAAAGTACTCAGAGATAATAATTTTTAAATGCATAAATGCAAAGGCAAACAATGTGAATCCAAGGATACAGCATACTGAATTGGAGGAGTTAGAGAGGCACTCAAATCATCCTCTCACTGTATATTTCCTTGTGGGTATTGAAACAAAGATGTGTTCAGCAATTTGAGACAGCCAACTTTGACTGTGGAATGTCTTAGTGGCCCATATTTCTGCCTCTAAGCTATGTCCTAAAGTTCGTACCAAATCTGCATAGAATGAGTTTGCACAATTCTGTGTACCTAAGAAAGATAAGAAGAGGGATGGTGCAGTTGTGTGTGACAAGTGGGAAAGGAGAAATACACCCCAGAGACCTGCAGAATGGCTAAAGTCTGGGCAAAATGCTGGAACACAAGACAATTTCGTGTTGTCCTTTGGAGCTTTGCTGGCTGCCTGCTTCCCACCATACAGCACTTGGGCTGTGCCAGCATCCTCTGCATTAGCCTTAGTGAGCTCCTGAACACTCAGGGATTTAGAACTGGATCAATATCTCAAGGCATTTGTGCAGGAAGGTTTTCCAGTTGTGACTGGAATGGCCCGGCAAAGCTCCACCTGCTCTGATAAATTTCGTAGGTTTTAACAAACCTACAGCCATCCCTGAAAGGAAGTAAATCTGCTAAAATCTGAAAGTTTTATCATAGTTCCCAACATGAGTAAATTTTTCTGCAGGACAAATGCTTTCTTCCTAGGACAACAAGGTAACTTCCGTGGAATAACTGTGAAGTTATTTCAGGACAATAGTTACAGGAGAGCCATAAACAGGATAACTGTCTTCGGTAAAATGACAAAAGAGATGTGCGGAATAATGTCTGTAACTTCTGTTTGTAAGTGTGCTAAATCCATGGTGAGCCTGTCTCTCTTAGTAATTCCACCAGACTGCAGAGTACCTGGTTTTCCTCTAGAACTTGAGGCAGTGTACTTGGTTAGAGGGTTGGAGACATTTTGTTGGATTTTGGAGGAGTTGTTGACATAGTTTTCTTTGCTAGCAATATTTATTTTGGCCTTAAATAACCTGCTCTATACAATTAGAATTATTTACATCAGAGTACTTTTGGACATATCTGCAAGGCAGATAGATGTCTAGAGATTCATATTTTCTCAAACTTATAGATGGGATTATGTCTTCATAATTTTGAAAATCCTTCTTGCTGTCCTTTTGCATCTTTGGGATTTGCAGTACTATTAAAAATGATGACTGAAAAGATATGTCTCTCCCTGGGCCATTGCTAATTAGAACAACCTAGATGGAATAAATTTTCTTCCAGGCTTCTGAAACCTTACATTTCAGATATTTTGAGGAGTCATTTTTCTCTCTTACCTGTATTAGTGCTATGTTTTATATATTTTACCATAATAAGCTACATGCCACCTGTGAAGATAGGAATTATGCTCTGTAAGGCACATAATTTTCAGTTATGCAAGAAACACTTTTGTCTCTGTAATCAGAACATGAGATGTGAGATGAGTTAGAGCTGATACAAGCCCACATTTTACCAGAGTAAAAATTCAAAATAAATTCTTCCATATGTAATTACAAAGTAATTTAAAGATTAATAACATTTTTCATTGTTTTTTTTATGACATCCGCTAGTATATTTGGTATAATATTTTAGATTTTACAGAAAGATGGAGATTACTTTCAAGCTTATGTAACTTTTCCATTATTTTGCCTTAATCTGTTTAATGTTTTTGTCAGAAGATTTTGCTCCAGAACTGTCATTTAAAAAAAAAAAAAAAACAAACAAAAAACAACTTTAAAAATAAAAGCTCTCTTAGTAAGAATGAGTAAAAGTAACTTTTAGAAAAAATAATGCAGAATTTCCTAGCATATTAGTCAACTCTGTAAACATTATTAAAATAGTATATAATCACTTTTGACAAGTGTTTGTACTTGTAACCAAGACTAATTGCAATCTCAGAATTATATTTTAGGCCATATTCTAGGTTCTTCAGTAGTGTTATGACCTAAAAATCCCATTTGAAGCACAAAATTATATCTAAGTTCTTAAGTATTATTATGGCCTAAAAATCCAAGGTGCCAGATCAGAGAGGAGAAATGCTTTTTGCGCTGGAAATGGAATCAATGGAGTTAGAAGAAAGCCACCTCTGAGTGATGGAGAATTTTGCTGGTTGTAGTCCTTTAATTTTCAGTAGTTTCCAGGGAACTATCACTTGTTTCCATATAAACTGCAACGGGGGCCCTGAGAGATATGAGCAGTGGGATCTCAATTTATTTCCCACAGCTGCTAGTCCTGGTTAAAAGGTAACCATAATGAATGCCAAATTTTGAAGAAGAGGAGGTTGGTTTGGCCAGGGTCTTTCATGCTTCTTCATCATACTTGTATAGGGCTGTAAGTGAAAAATGAGACTATGACTTCAGTTCTGTGAGGTACCTCTTGTGAGAGACCTTTGGGAATTTATCTTTGAAGGGTCCTCTTTGTATGACAAAAGTCATAAGTGAACTTTAAGATACTTAATTGTTAAATGCAAACATGAAAAGAGATGGCCTTGGTATTAAAATTGAGGAAGAAGCAGGGAATGAAAAAGAAGGGAAATGGCAGAGGTAGAGAAGCAGTTCACTAGCAGGAATAAGAATCATTTATGGGAAATGAACTCCATCCTTCTTCACAAAAACCTGCTAAGGTGGTCAGCATGGATGAAAGCAGATGAGACTAACAAATACGTGAACATCACACAAAGTAATTCCAACAATAAATATTTCTGAGCCTCCCACAAACCTTCTCCTCCTCCTGTATTTCTTTGTAATGATTTTGCTGACTTATCTGTGCAGTAAAAAAAATCTAATTAGATTGCAAAGAGTAGCACATTAATTAACAGATAAACTAACAGTATTAAACAGCAATTCTCTAGAAGCTGACTCTGGTCTTCCTAATTAGGCAGCTCTCTCAGCATGAAGCAGGAAATGCAACGAACACAACAATATAACAGAAAGGGCAAGAGGGCCCATTAGGCTGGTAGACAGTGAAGAGAGAGAAGAAAATGTGAAATACCACTTCTGCTCAGTGATCTATAACAGCTCCAAGAGTTGCACTAAGATTATAACAGATTTGTATGCAGCATATTTGATCAGTTTTAATGTCATCTGGTTTTCTTAGGAAAAGTCAAATAGCAGGGATCAAAATGATGTCTTTGTTTTGTCTTCATTAATATGAGAGCTGTGTAATTGTTTATTTAGGCAGTCAGGTAAGATGTATCTTCTTATTCACTTTGTAGAACTGAACTGGGCTTGGTAGACCAGTAGGTTACTTTTTATTTCAAGGTATTTCATGTTTCTCTTTCAGATGGTGTATATTATTTTATAGTTTTCGTGTTTCACTTTTATGTTTTCCTCCTTCAAGCTCAATGAGGAAGGACTGTGCCTGAGAGCCTTTATGCACACGCAAGACAAACATTAAATGCGAGGTGCCCATTGAGCTCTGTAAAATTTTTGCCATTAGTACCTTAGGCAAGGAGATAGTAGCATTGCAAGTATTAAAAGCTGGACAACACCCCTTCACACATCCCTTGAGCGAAAACAGATGGCAAAATTGACCTGTACATCATAGGCTGAGGATATGTGGTGTATCTAGAAGATGCAAAAAGAGATTTGTTTCCCCCATTGAGGTTAAAAGCAACCTGCAAAATCCTGTCTTTAAATTAATATTGAATTCATTGTACAGCTCTTACAGGATGAACCAGGTCTAAACATGTTGCTGAATCAGTTGTACACAAAGCCTGTAAAAGAAAGGATAGAGAATTTGAACAATACTTACCTTTGTTAATGAGACAATATATGTGTTGTCTCTCTGTAAAGGTCAGTTTAAATATCAGTATTGTTAAATTGTTTATTTCATCTGTTTAGAAGAAATGCAGAACTGTTTCTTAGGCGAGTAGAAGACTGAATAAAGGTTACCCATAGGATTTAGAGACTAAAAACTGGTGTTTATGTTAAGGATATTTTGCACTAATATAATTTGCCATAACATAGATACATACCCAGGATTATCAGCAGATATGCTTCAAAGTGCTGTTGTTGCAGAGTGATCTATTCTAAAATTCAGAGCAATACTGATGTTACTGAAGCTGAAATAGCTTTGGTAGTGATGGGATTTTCTTGTAATAATCCTTCAGTGTAGACAAGGTCATCTGAAGCAGTTTCAGCATCTTTAAATGAGAAGAGTGTACAGTCCATTTGATCTCTCCTTGGCTTTAATTGCATCTGCCTGCATAGCAGTTCCCCAAGGGATCAAGGATCTTTGGAAGAAAACAGTTCTAAGGACTCAAAAAGTTACTATCAGAAGGATGCACCATTATTAAAATAGATTAGTGGGAGAGGTCTGGGTGGGTCTTTTGGTTTTGTCTTTTTTTTTTTTTTCTTTGATTGTTGAGTTTGCTTGTTTTAACTTTTATCATATATTTTCTTTAAAAATAAAATGCTAGAAATAGATTTCCTTTAAATATCTTAGAAAATTCAGGTTTGTTTTTGTTGGTTTTTTGAGGGGTTTTTTGTTTGGTTGGTTTTGGGTTTTGGGTTTTTGGTTTTGTTTTGTTTTTGTTTTTTTGTTTTTTTGGTTTTTTTTGAGAGATTAAGAATTACAAGAGAATAGGAATTGAGGGCTTATGATTTCCATTATAGCTAAAGATGTTTTTCCCTCAGGCCAGTATCTCTGCAGGTTCACAGCTTACTGAGAAGCTCCGATAGACCCATGTTTCACTATTGTGTCTTTTCTCTAACTTTACAGTAGACAGAAGATAGCTTTCTAGCTGTGCATTGAAAGCATACCTCTTTCTCTTTGAAGAAGTTTCACTCCCCAGAACTGCTCCAACAGTAGTTTGGTATCTGTCAAGCTGAGCAGGAGGAAATTTTGGTTCAGTTCCACATGATATCTCAGATTGAGCACCACTTCAGCAGAATAGCAGTCATTTGCAAATTCCTTAATTAACTGGGACTGGCAGTGCATGTCAGAGGGGTTTTATCTCTGTAAAACTCTTTCCTCACTATCATAAATATCTTGCAAAATCCTTAAAGCATCCTGGAAAAAAAAATCAAGAAAGAATCAGCAGCAGGCATACTTTTTACATTTTGTTCTCCCTTGGTTTATTCCTTGTTGCAAGTAAGTCTGCCTTTCCACAGAAGAAGCTGGATTCTGTGGAGGGAGATTAATGCTTGATGCAAGGATAAGAGTAGTGTCTGATTTCTCTGGGAATTGACATCAGTTCATTAAAAAAAACCCCAACCAAATGAAAAGATCCCTAATCCATTAAAAAAAAAAAAAAAAGGTATTGTTATAAACAGTGTTATATCATTATTTTCTTATCTTCCTCCAAAAGATCAGGATAGCTTGACAAGCAGTTTTAGGGTATGTCCCTTGGGTGTCCCCTCTCTTTGGGCTTTGATTTCTAACCAGATACAGCTGTAGGACACAATGGCAAATCTTTCTATTATTTAATGCAGAGGCTCAGACAAGCAGAAGAGCAGAGAAGGAAACGAGATCTTGGCAAAGAACCCCTCAGGCTGGAGCGAGGGAAAACAAGCAGTGGTGTACAGACCGAACGTGCTCGAGGGCGCTGGGCTGGCACTTTGCAAGCAAGTTTAGCACTGAGAGCACATTTTCCTATGGTCTGCAGATCCTTCTCCTTGCAGCCTGCTCATGTGCACCAGTCTACTCAGCCGCAAGATGCCAGTGGGACAGTGCTATTTATGTAAAGCAGTACTGTTGGTACAAACATGTATACCATTTGTTGGTATTGTTTGAACATATTTGCTTGCTGTACATTAAATATTTCGTGCATCTCTTGTCTGTATAATACTGCCTTGTTGGTCTTTAATTTTCAAATGTAAACCCCCAGAAATAATTGGGCTGTACACCTAAAGAAAAAAATTACAGATTAAAAATAATTTCAGTAATTCTGTAAAAGTTGAGTATGATTATTTTTTTTTGCAAATTCTTATTCTTAATGGCTTGTGAAGAGAATTTGCAAAGTTGTCATATTTCAGTCAAATAGTGATCAATGTGTTTATTCAAGACTAGGATTTCGTAACCAGAATAATGCAGTGGGGATAGTCTCGAAGGGGTATTTGTTTTGGGTTTTTTAAGTGCATGAGTCCTCCACTGATTCAGAAGATGGATCTTTGATAGTAATTGTAATGTGTTTGTCATGAAAAGGTCTGCTTAGATAGTAGTAATTAGTCAGCAGTTTTCAAATTGATGTAAATTCATAGAAACCTGATTACAATTTTAAATACTTAGATAAAATGGTTTATTTTTCTCCCACTGATTTCTACCAGAGTAGATTGTTCTTGCTGCTTTTTGAACATCAGAGGCATGTTTATGTAAGTACTTATACATTGACCCCTTATCCACTATTTCTGAATTTATTTTACCTCATCAAAGGAATAAAGGTCAAACGTATGTTTAGGGTTAAACATGCATCTCTTAAAAGAGAACTGATGCATAGAGCTGGAGTTAGATGTCTTTGTTAATTAAACGGAAGTCTAATCCTTCACTGATATCAGTCTAAAAAACTAAAAAACAGATTAAAAAACTAGTTTCTGATAGAACATCTTCAGAAAGTCAGGAATCTGGAAAAGAAGTTGAGATGTTCTGCTGCCCCAGCAATACTTTCCTTAGGGAGATATGTCAGACAAGAGGAGCAATGGCACTGACTGCACAAAGAGCTATTGCATGCACAAAGTGAACATGAATGGCCAGGTTAGTAATCCCTAGGTTTTCATCTACTCAAAACTCATGTTTTCAAATATACCGACAGTAGTATTTGTGTTTATATTTGGCCCTGATGTTTTCATTTTAGGATGCTGTCACATGGACAGAAAAAACTTGTATCCATGACTTACTTTAGTTACAATTTTCCTGCTTAGATATTCTCCCATACACATGTAACAACAATTTTTGACCCAAAAGGAGAAGCAATTTTCCTTTATGAACCAGAGCCATATGTGTGTATACAATACATGTGTATCACATTACATATTAGATTGTATTCCATTGTAGAGGAATAGCAATAGAAGTTTGTCTGCTATGTGCTTTACTCATTTGATTTGTTCTAAGCAATGTTGCCTGGATAAAAGGTGAATAAAAATGTTCAAACACCAGATCTATTGCAACCAAATCTATAAGAAAAATTTCTCTTAATGTCTTGTTCCAGAACAAAGGAAGAGTGGTTTTAAAGAATGGAATGTGGCTGTTTTAAGCAATGAAATTTACTTTTCCACATCTGAGTTTTAAGAAAGCATCTTCGTCTTTTTTTCACCTGTAGCATTCATTGCTTTGTGATTGAACAGTAGCATCTTATGAACCTTGAGCAAATTGTCTCTACACACTTGCATTCCTTTTTTGCCTACTTGGAACAGTCTTAAGTGTTACTCCCCTGCTTTAAAACTTAATTAAACCTAATCTTATTAAGCATAATTAATTACACTCTAAGTAGGGACTGTGACATTTCATCCATTGTGTGAACATGAGTGTTTACTGTTGTGAGAGTCGATGCCATACAGATCTGGTTGAATTATTTTTAAGAAGCAGGTACGCTCATTAACAGATTTTTGAAAATAGACATTGATTAATGTATTTCATTGTTTTCCATCATCTGAAAAAATCTTGCATAATTTGAAGACTGAAAAAAAAATATTTTTTCCAATCATTTGCAGACATTGTTTGGCTGCCCCTAATAACAGACTACTGGTCCCAAAAACTGAAAGGAAAGCTACATGTGTGCTATTACACAGCCTCCCTTTAGTTTTGGCAAAAATAAAATCTAACAGCTTTTGGTGACCTTTGTTTTCCTGGAGAGATATTCTTACAGTACTTTGAGCCTTCCAGACATTTCAATACTACCATTTTCTTCCCTTACTTAATCTGACTGCGCTGTTAAGTCACAGGTTTAACTTTCATTTCCCCAATCTTTAAGGAAGCAGGTTGATGTGGAGACGTTGTCTGTGCCGAGTTGACTGCCGTGGCACCCAACAGTGAAACCAGGCTTGGCCAGGAGCCCACTGGCATTCAGTGCTGATGGAGTCTGGCACCTCCTGCACATTAATCCAGGTTCACTGGGGATGAGCAGGTTCCTTATACTCTTCCTGAGAAGAAGTTCTTGTTTGTTTTTGTTTGTTTATTTTTTTTATTTTATTTTTAGCTGTTAGTGATGGAGAATAATCCAGAGAGAATTCTGCTGAGGAGTCCTTGCTGGCTTTGACTATGCAAGGAAGCCTGAAATGCAAGGTGCAGTTCATAGGGGAGTCAGTCACACAGCTGGGATACCATAGGCAAACTCACACTGAAGAGAATGTTCTGCAAATGGGGAATTTGAAGGTCTTAAACTCTGCAACACCAGCAAATCTTGAACTGTAGAGTCTGCTAGAAATTATAGATAAGTCACGTCTTGTGGTAGGGAGGAGGACACGACCTGGGTCACTGATAAACACAAAGAAGGAAAATTAATTGCCAGCAAAAGCAAGTCTCTTGTTTCCTGTTTCAGGTCAGGAAAAAAAAGGTGAAAAACTCAGTGCTTCTGTCATGTGCAAATAGACTCTGAGCAGGTGAGTTTAGTAGAAGATTTCTAGAGATCCCTCTGAAACTTCCTGATTTTTTGGTTGTATCCTCTTACCTGCTGTACTTCTTGTCATGGAGAGCGTTTCTGCAACAAAAGTGTCTTGTCCCTCCCAGGGAACTATTTCACTCTATACTTGTGGTATAATGCTAGTTAAGCATTTCATATTGCTGTATATTGAATTATTCAGAGATTTTCTTGCTGTGCCATGTAAACAGTGTTGCAAGTTAAGCTGATGCAGTACCAGGTCCTTTAATTTTTGCTAATTCTTATTCAAAGACAGCACCCATTCACTTAAAACTGGTAACTGTGTGCCCTATTACAATAGCACCTTAATCACTAGGGGTTGTTTCCATGTTAAATTATTAGACTTTCACTGAACCAAAGCAGGACTTAATCAATGTAGAGAGTCTGAAAATAAAGCTTTGACTCATAACTTTGAATATAAGTGAGGCTTTTTAACTCTACCCATTGAAATACGTATAGAGGATAGAAAAGCACTGGATTCAGCCACCATTAAGTTGACGCTTGGTCCGTGGATAGTAAGAGTTTGGGGCTCAAATCTGATGGTTCCAACCCATACACTTCCGTTTATCACCATGTGCATGATGTTACTTGAGTAAAGAATACATTAGAGGTGTTGTGACTCTTGGGATGGTCCCCTGCAGGGCTAAGAGTTGGACTCAGTGATCCTTGTGGGTCAATTCCAGCATATTCTGATTCTGTAGTCTTAGATATGTAGGAGGATAGGCAGGAGAAAAACATATTTGACACTTATTTATCTTGTATTATCTGCCCAATGTCAAGTTCCAGTGGTCTGGTTTTCCAATGTTATGCTAAACACAAGGTATCTGTCTCTGATTAATTTGGAAATACAGCAATGAAAATGAATGTATAAATGGGCAAAATTGTTCTGCTATCATATATGACCAAGAATTTTTATCTATTAACTCATCATTTTGGCTTGAAATGCAGTAGCTGAAAATAGCAATATGCTCCTTTTCAGTGTCTGTTTCCCTAAAATAAATTGGTGCAGAAAGATGGAATTAGTAGCAGCAGCAGACTGATGGAAGGAAGAGAAGACTATCCATCTATTAGAAATGGCTTTTGGTGACACACAATTTCATGCCTTAGACAATAGTGAGGCTGCTTACTAGAATAAATGTGAGCATCCCCTGGCCACAACTGAGAACCAGACTTGCACTCCTTGCTCTTTTAGAATCAGCTGCAGAAGTTTGAGCCACACTTGAGAGATTTTTACCCTATGAGGTTTAACTGAGTACAGGAGCCTGAAACTGTCCATGTTCCATATTCCTTTATCATTGTGTATGCAGCTCACTTCTGGAGCTCAATTTAAATATGAGCTCCATGGTTGGAAGAAGTGAAGGATATGTATTTGAGGGTGATTATGTGAATAACGGATGGCAAATGGGAGTTAGAAAGAAGAATTTGGCCTTGTGTAATGAGTATTCTGAGAGCATCCAGATATTAAAAGACGTGGCAAGATTATATACCGTGAGATGACTGAACTGGGTGTCATCAACTCAAAAAGAAATCCAAAGAGACATTTTAAATCAGTATTTTGTAGGTCAGCTCTGTGTCTTCCTGTTTTCATGCAGCTGTAAACATTAAAACCAGGGCCCCAGTTAGTCATCCGTTTCCCTAATGCTTTAATAGATTGTCTTGCCCATTTTGTAGCTCATGTATTCACTGAGCAAATTGAGTGTAAATGATGTAAGACATGGGGCAACGTCTTTCTTTGCCGTAGTTTTGGGTTTGTTTGGTTTGTTTTTTTCACTAAGTAATGAGTGAACTCAGCAGTTTAATAAGGATTGAGACCTGTTTTGACCATTTGCTGTTTAAGTCACAATTGTCCTTTTTTATTGACCCAGAGCTCTTGTGATTTACTTTTTTAATAAGCAGTGAAAACATTACTAGAGGCTAGCTGTTTTCAAGTAGATTAAGTTCTTTACTGTACCTGGTTTCAGAGTTTAATTATATACTTTAATGTTTCCGTTGAGATCCAATATCAAATGACAAGTTTCAAAATGAAGAACAGACCTAAATGTATTTATGGTTGTGAGGAACGCTTCTGACTTGTAAATCAGCCTGATAAAATACGAAAAGCAGAGTTTCTTTAGAGTATTTGAATTATACGTGTATTTTTGCCAAATTTATTTCAAAGTTCCATAGCTAGAGAATAGTAAATCATAGAAAACATTTTGCTGCTTCTATTGCATAGTTGCAAGGTGTCAGAATTTTAACTTGCCTGATCATAAATGAACCTTGCAATGCTATACATATGAAAATTTTTCAAAGTATAAAAACTCACATATTAAACTGTTTTGTCCATTCTGTGAATACTATTGCCCTATGAGCTGGAAAAGTGTCAGCTAAACCAGGATTGTTACAACCAGAAACACTGCTTTTGGTGCAGCGGAGCGATCTGGTGTCTTACTGCCCCTCACTTTATCCATGATGAATGCAGGTGATGTTCATGCCAGCGTAACTTGGAGATGAAGGCGCACACAGTTTAATTTGCACCTTATAGTTTAAAGATAATGAAAGATACCCAGCTGTTCAAGCTCAGGATTTAGCAGGTTTTTGTTTCCTCGTTTGAACTATTTAATAAGACTATTTTGAAGAGAAGTGTGCATCACCAGTAAGATCAGTGACATTCTCAGAACAAAATGCTTATGTTAAAAAGCATTTTTTATAAAATATCACTAAAATAGGTATGATAATTTTCTGGTTGGGAAAAAAGCAAACCGCCTCATTGTTCAAGGAATTAAATAATTATATTAGGCAGAGAAACACATTGCCATGAAAGCATGTTTTGTGGTGCTCAGTCACTTGTCTTCACTGGGAATAGACTTTGTCAAACAGGCCATATCTTGTGGCATGCATTGTAATTGACTTTCCGGAGTCACAGAGCAGGTTATAGAAGGAATAATTTCTGTCTGGGGTGAAGGTTATCTTGGGTTGCAATCTTACCTCAACTCTCTGTGTCACTGTAGGAGTAGGAGCATGGAATTCAGTATGGTCTGTTTTGCAGGCTGTGCTTAGGATGTGTCAGCTTAAAACTGAATTGTATATTCTAAATGTGTTCATTTTGTCTTTTATCCAATTTCTAGTACAATCATAGTATATTTAAAAATATTCCTGTTTGGTTTTTAAATGAAGTTGTCTTTTTGAAATTTAAAGAATTAATGAAAGAAAATCTCATGTTCCATTAGATCTGGAAATTAAAAAAAATCATCAGCCATAGTGTTAAGTGCATGCAACCATAAGACAGTAAGTTTGTGACATATTGGAAGCTTAATCTAAGTTCGTAAGTCTTACATTAATGACAATTAGCTTATGCAACAATTTAGTTTAATAGGTACAGAAAGAACATAATTTTCCTTTAAAAATGGTGGTGGGAGGGCACAGGTGCATACACAGGGGGAACAGGATGGTTTTTAGCCATGGTCATTACATTGCTTTCTGTATATTGTTTTGCTTCAGTTTTATTTTTCTTCTACTGTTTGGGTTTTTTTGTTTGTTTTGTTTTTATTTTCATTTTGCTTATTGCATTTGTTTCTTGTTAGGCAGAAAATTATGACAGGCAAAGAAGCACATATTTACAGACATTTGCACAGGAGCTAGTGGTATGAGTAGCAGTATAGCAGCATTATAATAACAGTGATGATGATAACAGGAAAAAACATCTGTGCTTTGAAATTCAGGGGAAAAAAATGGAAAGTACTGAGTGCTGTTGGTATATCTTCAGTCAATATTGTACTCAGAACTTGGCAAAGCATTCTCACCACCTTAGGGAATACTTCCTCACAGGTTTATTTTCAGAGTTTCTGGCAGATATATAAAATGCATGAGTAAAGTTTGTGTCTTTTACCCAAGACTTGAGTTAAAAATACACTAACATAACATTCTTTGCTGCTTTGATACTGCCTTGTTCCTAATGTAAGGCAAAGCAAGGGATAAGTTCCACACCTCCTAGCAGAGGTAGCTTTTCTCTCTCGAGCATTGCCATCACCTGACAGATAAGACAGGATTCAGTGCCATGGAAGTTGAACAGGCAACACAACCTTAGGACTGATCTTCCTTTACCATGTGCTTCCAGAATCTGAAGAAGTGTACGTTGTTTTATACACAGGATACATCAACACGTACGTTAGTTTTTGGGGTTGTGTTCTCTCTGTGGCAAATGCCTTGCCTTTGGAGCAGGAGATGAAGGCAGGAGCAGGCTGCAAGCACCAGCTGCAGTGTCCAGACACGCCGCCTGGAGCTCTGCCTCTTGCAGGGAAGCACCAGAGAGCACAGAGTCCTCTGGCTGCTGTGCTGGGCCGTGGCTCCCTCCGTGTTTGGTGTATGGCACTGTGGCCGTGCATCTCTGGTGTCAGCTCAGCTGACGTGGTTCCACTGAGGCTTGAGCTGCGCTGCCTGCAGTGGCGAGTTCAGCGCTGCAGCACGGGGATTGTGTGGAACCACTGCAACATTGCACTGGGGGCTTCGGAAGGCATTTCTGTATGTGTACGTTTCTGTGAGTAATAACAGGGTTTTGGTTAAGGTATGATTTTGAGCCTTATCCCTGGTTTTGTTAGAAGAAAACATTTTTTATTTTTTTTCTGTTAAAATATGTTATTGATATACTGTTTATGTGCTTATATTTCTCAGAATGATATTTTAGTACACGTGGCTAGAAGCTACAAGTGCAACTGCAGATGTGGAACACTTTGGGCCAGCCACAGATACTTTGATGCTTCTCTGATGTTTTCAGAGGATGGATGCTCAGTGCATGGCTAATGCCATCTACTACTATACTACTCGTACATCAGCTGTAAGGTTCACAGTATGGGCTAAGAAAAGAATGCTACAAGTAAAGATCTTTTTCCTAAAACTAATTTAGTCTAAACAGAAGATTTAAGCAGATGAAATAATGGAGTGAAAAAATTTTAACTAAGGTCGTTGTGTGTCAGTAGTATAGAAATTTTGCAACTTTAATCCAAGTGAAAAATTTTGTACAGGGTTTGAAGAGTCAATCATCCAGAGATCAGGACCGGTTTAAAAATGTGTACATGTTACATTTACAATTTAGGTGGAGAGGCATATTGCCATGGTTTTTGTTCACTGTATGGTAAACATTTTTCTGGAAGGCACTTTGCTGTTCTGCTTTGTTCTGATCTCTGTTATTTTACTGTGTCAGGTAGCAGGGATTTTTTAGTAACTCCAGGCAGTACCTTGATCAAAGTGGCTGAGTAGCTGTGAGGAAGTCTCACTACTGAGTCACCGTGAAGGAGCACAGCTTCTTTCTTCACGTGTTGACATTGAGGATAGTTGCATTTCTTTCACCAGAAAGGGAGGAAATAAACTCTGGAGCTTGAACCTGGTTTGAGGCTGTTCATTTATAATTTATTACTAAATTGTTTTGATACATCAAATAAAACATCTTCATACAGATTTGATTCCCTGATCAAGTTTTACCAAATCCTGCACATAGCCCAAAGGAGTGGACAAAAGCAGAGGTGTGGGGACCTGTGACTGATGATTTATTCTCCTCTGAGATTTGAGAATGAGGTCATGTTTGTCATCCAATTTCCTGCCAATCTTTGCAAGGCTTTCTGACTTTATTGTATTTTAGAGGAAAATTGATGGTGCCATTGACCAATGAAATGGTTTTAGCGTGGCATCTCAGAAACATACTGGGATAAGGCCTAGCATTTCTCCCAGCCAGCTGAAAGTGGTGTTATATTTTCACTATGGCGGCAGTGTTTTCTAATCCACTGGTGTAATAGCAAGCCCAAGGGCAGAAATCGAATTGAAAGTAGTCAGATCTGTACTTCCTCTTTACATATGATTAAAAGGAAATTCTCTGTTTCTCTCCCCCATATTTCTGTATTTTCTTCTCTTTCTCTTTTTTTCACTTTATCTTTTCTTTAAAGTATCTTCTCCATTGCATCAGTATCCCCTGAGAACAGTCAGACTTCACTGAATACAGCTGAACATACTTAATGTGGTGGCTTAGGTCTTTTTCCTACTAATGCTGATAGTTGAGTGACTAAGGATGAGAAAAATTATATATTTACACTGCAGTGATAGGAATTATATGGTTTACTGTCTGGAGCACCATTCTGCACCATGGTAATTATCATATTAAATAGCTGAGTGTCATCATAGAAGGAACACAAGTCATTACCGCAGTCTGCATATGATAACTCTTAAACATAATTGCTATGTAATGTTTAGGTGATGGAATTATCATGCAGACATGTTTGCATGCTGCCAGCACAGCTATGCATAGAAAAAAAAAAAAATAGAAAAAGAAGCTGCTTAATCAAAGACTGCTGCTGTTTCTTTCTTTAATTGGGTGCTTTTCAAAACATGGCAATTCAGTGGCAAGTTCTGGAAAAATGCACCCCTTTTCCTCCACTTTGTTAAAGTGTGTGATGGAAATTTCCTTGGAAGAATGATGTGAACACACATGTGTCACTGTGGCACAGGTACAAAGTTCCACCTGCCTCTTTATGGACATCATGCTGGGCATCCCCAAACCCACAGAAGTCACTGTCCTGATCAGATCCAGACTGGGAGGGGAGCATTGGCACGTTACCAAGTGCTACCAGCTGGCCTTGGGGGAAAGGTGATGTACCCCATAGAGGAGTTCCTATACCATCAGAAAGTAAACTTAACAAACTGGAATGGAACACAACCTCTGACAATGTATGTGGAATCATAGTTTTATGAGGTCTCTTAAGCTGTAATTTCCATAAATTTTCTTTCATTTATAGCATTTGTGTGAGGCAGTTTCATGTAAATTCAAAAGAATATGATCTGTAGAGCTAATTTTCTTTACATAAGTAAAGTATGATTTTTGCAATAAAAGGGTGTCTTTAGTTTGCTGCTTTTTCTATAAGCATATTTCCTGCTTTTCTGAAAGTTGTTTTGCAAGAACCAACTCCAAAAATTCTCAGGAATTAATTTCTTGGATCTCTTGACAGCTTGTAAAACAAGCAAAACCAACAGGTTGATACAATCTTTGTTACAACATTTTCCTAACATTTTTCTTCGTTCCTTAAAAAACGGTAATAATTCCAGAAGGGTTTACTTGAGTCATATACAAGGTAACCACACCTCTGAAATCCTGTCCTGTTGCTTCTGAATGCATCTGCCTCTATGCCTGAAAAAATCCGTCCTCCTCCATGCTGATAACTTTTAACTGAATTTATTGCACTACACATGTAGCATACCAATTTGATACTTAGTTCTGAGCTGGTTCACGTTCCTGCAATTTGTCATTCAGAATAACTAGATCAGGCTGAGAATTTCAGTTGCATGTAGAGCTTAATGTGTATTTATTATGGAAAAGTGCTTGTAGGGTATATTTTATAAAGAAAAGTGATATTTCTCATATATATGGCTGCATTCTGGCAAAAATGAGCTATATATTATATAGTCAATTTGTAATGCTCATGTGTTATGTTTTGAATAAAATTTCTTCGCTATTTAGTTGGCATAAACTATAGGGGGATCAAAGTTTATTATTTTGTAGGAAAGCTCTGCAGATTCAGGAAGATTTGACCATATAAATTTAAACTGAAATATATGCAGTTAGACACAATATATGTGGTGTTTTGATGGAGTTTTTAAAGACTCTTCTGTGTTACACAGTGGAAAAGTATGTTTTTGAAAGGGGCTGAAAGATTTAAATTAATTCCCACAATAATAGCAAAAGTAAGTCAGGAATTTGAAAAAGTTGCAAGTAGTCACTGAAGAGTAGGCCACAGAAACAGGCAAAAATCACATGTGGTTGAAGAATATATGATAAAATGCCACCCTGGTTTTCATTCCTGTAAAAAAGAAATGTGAATACTTTTGAAGAATATGGGTGGCAAACTTTTTTTTTTTCCTAAAAAACGCCCAGTTTTTATTAATTCCTTTTGAAGAATTTTACTTAATGACTATTCACATTGTTAGTTGTGAACATTGAGGATAAAATGCTCATAGAAGGGGTAGCTGAGACACTGGTGATGGGATATTAGCAGTTTACAAAGGGAATTTCTTAACCAAACCTGTGCAAAGTACCTGTGCAACCAGCACAAGTACAGCTGGTGAGTGGAGTCAAGTTGTGCAGCTGTTTTTACTGTGGATGTAACATCCAGAAAAATCTGGAAATCAGCTGTTCATTCTTTAGAGTAGAAATTAGTCATGAAAATAAGACAGCATAAAGTTTTGTAGTGTCATTATGCAATGTTTATGTGAATACTGGATTACCTTAAATGAATGCATCCCACAATTTTCTTCACATATTTTGAATAAAACCAAACCTGGAGCAAAAATTAACTCAGATGGCAGGTATAGTTTTTCTTCTCAAAATTAGTCGATCTCTGAACTTACCCTCAATTTCCTCAATTAGACAAGGCTTATGTTTTACATACAGTCTAAAATTGCTGGGCAATTTCTTTGGGCTCATGTTTTACTGTTCACAGTCCTTATAGAGACCCATACTGAATTTTAAAGAGATATCAAAGGAATTATTAATGACCACTCCAAAACTTGTCTTTCATTTCCAACCATATTTAGGAAAACATGCATGGCAGCAACTACATGTGAGACAACCCAGAAGTATTTGAATACAGTTGTAGTATTTGTCTTCCTGAGTCTGCTTTCTTTTACATTCTGTGGATTAAATTTATGTTCTGCCTGGCTCCTACTTTCTCTAGTATTAAACTGTGGTTGAGAAAACATATTTACAATGCATAGCACACTTTCACATTTTCTATTCTGTTGAGGTACCATCTGCATATGGCCTGTGTGTTTTTCCAGTGGCCACAGGAATATATAATGACTCATCAGTAATGTTATTTGCTTTTTTCCTTAGGGGCTGATGTTATCAATTTTGATGGCCATGTAGTGTTGCCATACAGATTCAGGAACAAGAAAATGAAAACTCTGAAAGATGTCATCTCTCTGAAATTTAAGACCTCTGAGAGCGAAGGTGTAATCTTCCACGGAGAAGGACAGCAAGGAGACTACATCACCTTGGAACTGAAGAAAGCCAAACTTGTTCTAAATTTAAATTTAGGTATGCTTGGATTTTTTTAGTTTTGTGGTAGATTTTTAAGTCTCCCACAGAAATTTTAGGTCAAATGTTTAATCCTCTTTCCTACAGTAATATGGTAAGCCATGTTATTTACTAAGATAATTTGGTGAAAATGCTGTTAATTCCCTTTCTATATGTTGGGGGTTTTTTTCTGTTCCGCTCTTTCCATTTTTACTCTGTGTGAGATATTATGAAAATAAGATCATACAGAAAAGCAGGGTCAGCAGTATATTCTATTTAAACACACACACAATCTTGCTAGAATTATATTTGGCCTCAGCTGTGGCTTTATGTGGGAGAAGGACATTGTCATCACTTCTAGAGGAATAAAGGTCACCTTTAGGAACCTTGCAGAATAAAAAGTGTCAATGTGGGAAGCTACAGGCCACGTGAAGCTGAGGTTGAGCTGCCTTCCTGGAGTTGAGAAGTAGGACCATGAAAGGGAAGGAGACAGATTGCTTTATCAGGCAATTCTGTGATGAAATCCTGTATACGTTACTGTAGTTCGAGCATCCTATTTCCCTCCCGGTAAAAGACTATAGGCTTGTGACTGGATTTATAAAGTATATTTATTATGAAAAAAAAACCCACATTTATTTGGTTTCAGGTATTCTTTTCTTCAAACAAAAAAAACTTAGAAAAATTTTCATCCAACTTTCTGAGTTCTTAGAGACATGTGAAGAGTAAATTTGTTCAATTCATTAATTACATCAAATAATAGTTATTTCCACTAGCATTTTCTCCTGCTCTTTTCATAAAGATCAGCATGAACAGATGAGGGGGAGCAAAGCACATCTTCTTACAGTAGTTATCTATTTTTAACAATTTTAATTGCAGTAGTAACCCTTTCAGTTCCAAGTTGCTCAGTATTCTTCAGTTCAGTGTGGCTTTACAAGTTATTATGGCTTCCATATATGTGCTTGGTGGGGATGTTCTTAAATTACTAGGCTGATAAATGGGACACACACTCAGTAAACAGAGGTAACACTTCATGGTGTCATTCTGCCTCTGCCTGCAAGTATTGTCTTTGTACCAGAGACAGCAGAGAAGGGTGTTCACCTTGCCTGGTGAGATCCAGTGACTCAGTTTGAAAAATTGGGGGGTGAGGGAAGGATGGTGAGGCAGAGTTGGATTTAGGCTTTACTTTGCCCTGAATTTGACTTCACATTGATGAAAGTGAGG
Organism: Formicarius rufipectus; assembly: GCA_013399695.1. NCBI lineage: Eukaryota > Metazoa > Chordata > Aves > Passeriformes > Formicariidae > Formicarius > Formicarius rufipectus. The sequence goes on along the minus strand of VXAU01001195.1, from coordinate 56,611 downwards.
CTCAATGACATGTATGCAAGTTTATCTTACTGTTTAGCCAACGGGATCAGTGGTCTCCAGCACAGAGGCAGTGTAGTCATTTGTAGGGAAGTAAAATCTTAAGCCATGGAAGTGTGATTTGCCAGAATGTATTGTCAACATGCCAGAATGTATTGTAAACATGCACAAACCTGAGTTGCAGGTGTACTTGATGGTGAGAAATTCTCAGCCTCAGAGATGCTTTAGGTCCTCGCATATTCAGAACATGGAAGATTGCTTTGAGTTATGGGTCAGTGCTGAATGAGTCATTTGGTGCTTCAGTTGAGATCCATCCTATCAGCCTGTGCTGGCTGAGCTGTGTCAGTCAGATGGCAATGAGATGTGATCTCTGACTAGCACAGCTGCACTGGCAAACACCCTGGGCAGCACAGCAGAGAACTGCAGAACTGTACTTCTGCTAGTAGTTTGTCTTCCAGAATAGGGAGACTGCTGCAGGAGGAGAGATGGAAATATGCTGTATTAGAAGAGGCTTTGTTGCTGATGTGAACTCAGTCTGCATTGAGCCTTTTCCTGTCTCCTTGCTGGTACACTGTACTGGCAGAGCCCACACTGCAGAGAGCTCGGACTGGGAAGGCTTGTTGTTGTTGTCAGTGTGTTGTCAGGCTCTGTGTCCTCCTCAGCACCATCAGTCAGTACAGGTCAGTGCAGCTCAGGGCATGGCTACAAGTGACAGCTGCTCGTTTCTGTAGTGTGGGCTTCAACACACAGCAAACCCAGAGTTGAAAACACCTTTACAGCTAGAAGTTGATTTTGCTTCTCTGGTTTGCTTCCAAATAACTACTGCTATGAATTCATACACATCATATATTTGTACAATTTGGTGATCAGATACTGGCTGTGTTTGGTCTGGCTCTTCGTGTTGATGGCAGCAGCTCTCCACTGGGTACGTCCCACCTTCCAAGCAGACTGACCACCCCCAGTTTGTTGGATGATTCAGGTGAAATATTGGCAGAGCAAGGGGAAAATGTCTGTCTAACTGGTCTGAGGTGAGAACTGCATGTGCTCTGTTCTCAGGCAGCAACCAGCTTGGCTCCATTTATGGGCACACATCTGTGATGACAGGCAGCCTCTTGGATGATCACCACTGGCACTCCGTCGTCATCGAGCGCCACGGCAGGAACATCAACCTCACCCTGGACAGGCACCTGCAGCACTTCAGAACCAATGGCGAGTTTGACTACCTGGACCTGGACTATGAGGTACAGTGAAACTTTGTATTCAGATTGGTTTTAGAAAGAGAAGTCCAATAAGGAAAAGACGTAACATCATTTAAGATGTTCTCGTACTTTTCTGTACCTTTGTTTTAGTTATTTTTTCCCCCTTAGGTTTCCTGAAATTTTCTTTCCAGAGGTGTTCTCTCTAAAGTGTAAATTATATTTCCTATATCCCATCTGGAGTAGCTGTCATCCTAGCCCTTTGTTTTTAAAAAATCTGTGCTATTCAGCAAACTAAGCATACTTGACTTTTTAAAATCTCTAAAAGCAACTGCTCTAAGAAAGAAGTAGATTAAAAAAAAAAATCATACAATCCCTTGTTCCACTCAGATGATAAACTTACACTTGAATAAGAAAGCTTTATTCTGTGGTGACAATATTTGCTTTTAGCAAATGAAGATTAGAACTTTTTTATTAATATGGATCTTGATCCATCTGGTCTTAGGTAGGAGGATGCTTCCCTGTATTTTCACAAATATGGCATCAGTAGCTTCTTTTCATAAAGAAGCAATAAAGAGTTAGGAAAGCTCTAAGACAACTCAATCACAACTGTTGGTAATAATTAAGTGTGGATTTGTTGTCTGATTACACTACAGCATCTTCTATTATAAACTTGTTCAGTTCCTCTAAACTGTTACACGAAGTTCAGCACATTGGTTATTGCAAACTCTATGATTGTTTTTGTTTTGCACTCTTTACTGTTTCTAATGAGAATTAATGTGATTGGCTGAGCCACATATGTAATTTCCACCCTTACTACTTTTTAAGCAGTGAGGGGGAATCAAAATGATGTAACAGAAACAACATTAAATTAACTTCTGTACTGATATTTTTAGTGTTTTGATCAAGAATATATGAATATTGGAAAAAAATTAGTTATGATTGTAAATGCTACTGAGTCAAATATTTACTTGTATTCACCAAGATTTGTTGGAATATATTCTTTTCTAGCAGTTAGAAAATAATGAGCAAATTTATTTGTGCCTCTGCTACTTATTGAGCACTGGAGATCTGAATTGAAATACTGAAAACTCAAATAGATTTTATTAAAGTTTTTCAAGTGAGTGAGCTACTGAAAAAGTTATGCTGAATGCCATAAGCCAAGGTTGAGCAATTTTTGCACATGTATATTTTTATATTTTTATATATTTATATATAGCATGTTTGCATAATAAATATATAAAATCATTGCATATAATAAATTTATCCATAGCAGGAGTAGAATTCAGTTAATTCGCCTTCCTATTCTCTCTGACATTGGAAGACCTCACTGGCAGTTCTCAAAAGTACATTTCGTTCCCCGTATAAATGGATGCCCTTGTGTTTAATGGAACTTATTTAAGAGTGTGTGTGTGTGTATTTCTGTGGCTCACATAAACTCAAGAACCTTAACCTCTTCTGCTTCCTTTCCTCTCAGTTATCTCACTTGGAGTTAGTCATCAGAGGCTAAATTTAAATGTGTTGCCTTTGTGATTAACAGTGGGTAAATCTGAAACAATCAGAACTGGTTTTCAGGGTCAAAATAGTTTTGAGGTTAATCTCTTTCAGAAAAGTTAAATAAACACAAAAGAGGAATAAACATTTGTTCTGATTTCAAGGTAAAAAGAATCCTGTAAGTTACTCTTAACTCATTGTCATGGTATGCAGTTTTTTGCTGTTTTTCTTCTTTTCTTCAAAATTCCTTCTCTATTTTGCCTCATCCAAATGTTGAGTAGTTATCTTCATCTTCTCTATGGAGCTGATTTGGCCTGCTAAGTCATGTGGTAACTCCTCATTGACTGTAACTACTTCATAAAAGCATGCTCTTGGTAGCAGCAGATCCTTCTGTATAACAGGGGAGAGCATCTTTAACCATGTGATTCTGGAAATTGCTCTGGAAGAACGTCATATGAAGGGAAAGTAGCATAAAATATTGGAGCCCACCAGTGCTGTGCTACACTCTGAGCCTAGCACGTGGGTAGAGCTGAATGGATGATTTGAATCAGATTAGCTGGCTGATTTCATGGCTACTTTTGTTTAGAAAAATTACTGGGATGGACATTTATTCCAGTTCCTTTGTTTGAAATGTGCATTATTTGGTGACAATCAGAACAGTCCATGTATGAACAACTGTTCACTGTTTGGACAATTGTAATAATACTTGGGATTTACTACCATAAATATTAGTAATCACAAATTCATTACAGATATGTATCTGCCTTTGCAGTGCTTATTTAATAACTATTTTTTTTTGTAAACAGTGTAGCCAGCCATGTTTGAGTATTCAAAAAAAAACCAAATACATTTACGGCAAATGGGTTTAAAAGTCTTTGCCTTCTTGTAACTATAGCCCATTTTCTGTCTCATTCACAGATAACCTTTGGAGGCATGCCTTTTTCTGGGAAGCCAAGTTCTAACAGCAGGAAAAATTTCAAAGGCTGCATGGAGAGCATCAACTACAATGGCAATAATATCACTGACCTTGCCAAGAGGAAAAAATTGGAACCTTCCAATATGGTAAGAGCATAATTTAATGGGTGTCCACACTTGTGCTTCTCCTAAACAAGACGAGGAGGTTTGTGAGTGTGTGTAGCTGATAGCCTCGTGATATACTGCAATAATATAGAGCACAAAACAAATTTTACCACAAGCCTAAATATCTTATTGTATGTACATTTGTGACTTTATTATTATTATCATCATCATATCTGAGCATTTCACTTCTGGGTCTAGTGTCATATTTCCAAAATTAACATTTAGTACCAGATAACTACTTTTTAAAAGAGTCACTAAGTACTCTCTTTTACTCTCAAATTATAGTAGTCCAAAGCCTGTGCAGACAAGATTTATTGTTAAATTAATTGCAGCTTTCTTGTGTCTTAAATCCTGGGATGTTTTATTCCTTCTGAGCTAGCTGGATTGCTGCAGTGCACAAGTCTTTGGAAGGGAATGCTTCTATAGGCTTTTCTGGTAGGTTGAAAAGCCTCGAGATATTAGACTTGAAAATCTTTATTTCACTTATTAACATTTTATTCTATTTTTGTTCTTGCTTAAGTGTTCATTAGTTGCTTTTGTGTTCAGACTTGTGGCTTTATGGACAGGGTGATTGAGAAAGGTGGTCCTTAATTACTATGTTTTTAAGGCTCTAAGTGTTCCTGAGACTGCTTGCTGGCATCTAAGGCAACATGGATAAGAAATAAATGTATTATTGCCATAAGTTTGAGATGCTTTGAATAACTTTTCAAGGTTTTCTTCTGTACAAGTTTACAACCTTCAAAAAGTCCTGCTAACAATATGTAGGATTCCACTTTGCTTTTCTCTGGTAATGAGTAAAGCTGTACATCTGTGGTGATGATGTCATACAAAGGACTGGCTCCCATTTGATTACTCCTTGGATAGTAAAACTGAAGTTCCATCTAATTGTATGAACACTCTGCCTCATACAAAGGTAGCACAAAGAATAATCTTGCATGTGGGATGTTGGCCTGTACAAACTCAGTAACACATGAATTTCTTCAGTATTGCCAAAGGCAAAGAGCACGGGATATAAGCCATGCAGTAAGACTCCACTTCTCGAATTCTTTCAACCCATTCTCATGAACTCCTGTATCTTGGACTTTTTCTTTCTGCCTTTTTTTTTTTTTTTTAATTACCTTTGCTTTATTTCCAGCAGGGCATTTTCAGCTGTACTGTAACCATGATTTCAAAGACTGGTGCCTAGTTTAGAAAAAGAAGCAATGTTTCTATTTTGCGCAGCTGAATCCACTGCAAGTTAGTAGGACATAATCTTAAAGCCTCCTCTGAGCAGAAATGTTACTTAAGAAGTTCCTATATTGCAAATACTAACCTTTAAAATCCTAGCCTTTCCAAAGTGTAGACCTGTGAAGTCCCAGAAAAATCATCATTCTTGTTTTTCTTTGTTTCTTTGCTTTTAAAGTTCTGTTACCTGTAACATGAAAGTAAAATGCTCAAAAGAAGCTTTGGCAGTTTTAGTGCTACATCAAGAGGTTATGGTGTGCTAGTTTAATTTGATGGTTCTGTTGATTTCCAATTCTGAGAATGGCTATAAAAATAGAAGTGACCTTTGTTTTCAGTAGATTTACTTAAATTGCTTCAGCTCTTCAGAAGCAAAATCAATTTTACTCTAAATCAACACGAATTTTTATACTTTTTACAAAACCTTTTTTTCCCCTTCTAGTTTTTAGCCTGATTTAGCATGAAAAATAGACTTGTTTGAAACTACTGTTGTTGTTAAGCATTACTATGATGATGATGATGACACTTAAGCAATCCAAGAGGGACCAAAGCTCCATTGCAGGAGATTCTGTACAAACCCATAACAGTGGACACACCCTGCCCCAAACAGTGTGTTATCTGAAAAGGCAAAATGAAATGAGGCTGAACACATGCAAAGTAAGCTTTGTGGTGATGGGAGATATCATAAGGGAGGAAATAAGGATTTTTAAAGAGGTGCAAGACAGAACAAAATAATATTCTGAGATGAAGATAGTTGAATTTCAGAAGTCACACAGTGAAAGGGACTCGACAAGTTAATTTCACAGAATGAGGAGGCCCAGAGACTCAGAGAAGGTAAGATGATTATTTGTAAAAACTTAAGAAAAATAATCGTCTCATATGCACATGTTATGAGCAAAAAACCACCATCAAGTACCTTTTAAATTTATTGAAGGGTAAGAATGAAAAGACAAATTTGAAATTTAAAATATAGTCCAACAGTGTCTTCAGTAATATATTTGTTTTAGATTTAGAGGGTAAGAATAAGAGAAAAAAGAGTTCATGAGTCTTTTGTGATATTTAGAATGGCAACAGCTCTTTAGGAAGAATGAGACAGAGTGAGACTAAAAGAGCAACAGGGAACATGCTAGTAAACAATCAGTCCATCTTTTCTATGTTTTCTACTCAAATATAACAAGCTTTCTAGGACTTTCACTACTTGCAAAAATGAATAACACTGACTCTTGTACCAATATTGAGAAAAGACTAGGATATGCAGCTAACAAGAAGCAGTACAGAAAAATCTGAGTTTAGAACTTCAGTCACTTTATCAGATTCTCTTACCCAGAAGTCTATTAAAAGGCAAGCAATGTGAATGTTAATAATATTTAGTTTCCACAGAACAGTCTCTCCAATCTTAATTGAAACTGAAAAATGCTGAGGAGACTCATATTTGCAGTTTTCCATCCTTACATTCACTAAGTCTGGGCTCCACCCAATTCTGCATCTCCTATGCCACGTATTACTGAGTGCAATCATGTACAAACTTCAGTTTTATTTGACTGATTTATATTAACCAAACATGATAAGATCAAAAATGTGCAATAAGTTATTTTGAGAAAAATACAAAATAACATGAAAAAATTAGCATACAGTATATTGCCTTCGCTATAGGAACCAATCTGACTTAGCAGGCAGTGTAATTTTAATAAACTCATTGCTCCTCTTTTGAAGCTACCTATTCAACCAGTAGAGCTATTAATTGGGAAAGATTTTAAGACCCCGTGGTATTTACACAAGGGATAATATTTGAATTTGGATAGCCAAATTTGATTTATAAGAAGTAAACACTAATTTTCCATAAAGATTAAAGATTACAATACAAAGCTCAAGCTACACAAATTAAATTGTTTTTACCTTTTCCCTATCAATGTAGTTTTAAAAATTCTCTGATAAGACCAAAAGTTTCTATATTAATGCACAGTATGTATTTGACTTCCAGATGTCATTGCCCAGTGAACTATTCAGCAAGTCACTCTGATTCTGCAGAAAAGGATCTCATTCTCTTTGAAAAATGGGGAGGGTATTATAGAGACAAGCTGCAGATTAATTTGAACTCCTGACCTAGAACAAGTAAGCAATCTATATCAGATGGACTGTACTTAACAGAGCAGTCATCTTGTGAGCTGCACTCATAGAGGGAATCAATAACCAGTTCATATTAATCTGAACAGCTCAGTAGGGGAAATGCAAACTAGCAGAGAATTAGAATTATTTGTTACTTTCTCCAAAAACGTTTTATGCAGTGAGGCTATTCCTGGGAAATGTATTCACTGTCTGAAAAAGGATTTAAATGCATTCAGTGTCATTAACAGTAATAGATGTTATACATGCAAGTACCCAAAACATCAGGATGACAGGAAGGTGTCAGATATGAGTCTTCTCATAACAAGGCAATTGTTAGCTCCTCCAGGTAAAAGGGCAGCAAAAACTTCTGAAAGTGTCTAACAGAATGTTCTCTGAGTGCTTCTTAATTGGTATCTGTGACTGAACTGTGAGATGTCATCTCTCCAAAAGTGCTGTTGCCTCCCCTGTCTGTACAGCACTGCCCTAAGTGTGCTCCAGATGTTTGTAATCCTTGGGGTGACCATCACACCAGGAATGGTAACCCAGGGCTGCAGACCCTCTGCACTGCTCTGTTACTGTGTGCAAAGATGGTGGCTTAGCCAAAAGGGTTCCGTAGGACACTTGGAAACGTTCAGGTTAAAGCTATTCAAACAAGCAAGTTAACTAATTTGAGTTAACACTTAGTTGGCTGAAAAAGTAAAATTAAAATCTCCAGGCAACTTTTTAAAAAAAAACTATCCCCAACAAAGAAAAAAAAAAAAAGGCAAACAAAAAAAAAAAGCAAAAAAACACCCCAGAATAGCCAAGCATCTTAGCAAGGAAGTCTTACCTGTAATTTCTTTCATTACCCAGTTATTTAAAAGCTTTGCTTAGTTGTTTTAGCAAATTATTTTTCTAATTCCTTGGATATTGTTGGGGTTTTTTCCTGTCTGTGGAACTTGGGTGCATGAAAAGAACACGATTCATAATGCTGAGGGTTTATTATCTAGTTTAGCAACAAGTCTAGGAGATCAGTTTAAAGAAATCTCTAGATCCGGATTCCTGGAAACATCCACATTCCTTAATTGGTCATGGAAGCTGCCAACCTGATAGTCTGGTTACTGCTAATTCTGCCGGCCTTTATATGTGGAGTGCATATAACTGCTGAGGTCCTGTAGGAGATGAAGGCTGTTACACAGAATAATCAAACATCTGAGTGCTCAAGAAAAAATATTGTTATTCATTTGGTTTTCACATGGAAATTCTATATCAGAAGCTGAATCAGCCACACAGCTTGTGTCTTGCTATGACACAGATAAGGTGTTTTCTGATGTGATGTTCTTTTAAAAAGTGATGAGTTTGGACATGAGCAAATGAGTGCTAAAACTTGCTTATTGACATCATCTAGCCCACCTCCAATTGAAAATAATTACTTCTAAAAAAATTTACTTAAGTATCTTCTCCCACACATTTTCAAACACAAAGTTCCTTTCTTGCTTCCAAATTTTCTGCCTTCCCTCAGGATGAAATTTCAGATGCATTCATAAACTATGAATCCACAAATGTGACATAAATGCTTGTATCAGGAAGTCATGAATATGGCATTTAAAAACAGTAATGCAGTAAAGATGACAAGTGACTCCTATTGGGATTCTGGACTGTGATTAACTGGGCTTTATCTTTAAATGTCTGTGTACTTCCAAAATGCTGTTCGAGCCTCAATATTTTTCTCAATGTACAAATAAATATCAAAGGAATTGCTATGTTTATCATAGTAACGATTTCCATACTGGATCAGATAAAATTCTTCCTTCTCAAACAGAACTAAAATTGCCACATAATATTCACCTGCAACAAGGCAGCAGAAAACTTAACCAGAGAACACGAAGCACTTTGCCACATATTCTGGGAATTCTTCAGCAGAGGACATTTTCCTGTTACATTTGCATTCAGGTGTTTAAAAGTTAACTCTGGACACAGATTGCTATGGACTATGATTTTTAAGGAAAAAGAATGGTAACACATCCTACCATTGTGGTCTTTTTGTGAGAAATGACATGAGAACCAGAGTGAAAAATTCATGTCCCTAACTCTAGTCTTGTTTACAGATACTTTTTAAAGGCCTTTAAATCAATAAAATTGACTGGATTTTTGTCAGTTTTCTGAATAGTAAAATTTTACAGTGTGAAATCTGTACTGTAGCTTCCTTTGCAGAGAAAATTATTTACTAACTACAGATATTAGGCATTGTTCATGATCAGCTAGTCCAGATCCTTCTGCTTCATGAAATGAAATTTTAGTTTATGCAGTATTATCCAGCAGTAAACATAACATTGGGGCTCGCTCTTCACCCTTCTTTCCCAGCTTGGTGTAAGGGTGTTTGGAAAGCTGTGCTCGTTCTTATAACTACTACTCTGTTACAGGTTTCTATGGTGACCATGGACAACGCACGTTTATCTGTGATTCACTTCCTTGTCTTTGAACTGGAGATATTAATGCTTTTGTCTTTGTCTTAGTTAGACTACATCTCCTCAGGGAAAAGGCCACCTTTTATTTTGTGTAGGTACAGTATAAAATATAATGGGGCCACCGGTAGAAAAACAGAAACATCAGCAACATTACTAGTAACAATAATAATATTAATAGCACATCTTTATATGCAACACGCAGTGATCAAAGTAGTCTCTAGGCTGAATGAAATCTAGAATACTGTTCTAGAGGTGACTATGAATTTAGTGTAACCTTATCATTTTGCTTATGGTTTTGCTTTTTTTTTTTTTTTTGGTGTGTTTTATTTAGGGAAATTTAAGTTTTTCGTGTGTGGAGCCACACACAGTGCCAGTCTTCTTCAATGCCACCAGCTACCTGGAGGTGCCTGGTCGCCCGAGCCAGGACGTGTTTTCAGTCAGTTTGCTTTTCCGCACCTGGAACCCGGCCGGCCTTCTGGTGTTCAGCAGCTTGGCAGAGGAGCTGGGCACCGTGGAGATGGACCTCAGCGAGGGCAGGGCCAGCGTGCACATCCATGGCAGCGGCAGCAAGAGGAACCGCATCGACATCGCCGCAGGTCAGTCAGCGCCACACGTGTTCAGAGCATCGGGCACCTTAACACAAGCAGGTCACAAACCTCAGCATTTACATGGCTGCCACACCAAATCCTTTATTGTAGGACTCAGTAAGAGGTAGAAGAATATGAAACACTTTCTAGATTAAAAATTAAGATTAAAATAGTCTTATTTTGCCAAAAACTCCAGTAAACACATCACCTTAAGCATGAGGCAGCATTGCTTCTTTTTGCTTCCTTCCATCTGTCTTGCAGTTTTCTCTGCAAAAATACTTGGTTTCAGAAGGGGAGTATACTCCCTTTTGAGAGTAGCCTAATGATTAGTCTGTTCTTATTACTTTCCAATAATTAGGAAACTCTCACTAAAAAAAAAAAAAAAAAAAAGCCCAAAACATTTGTACCATAAATATTTGTATGGAGCTTTTAGATTTGCATACTTATCCTAGGAAAACAGTGATTTATTTCAATCCTTTGTTGTTAATTTTGTTGCAACAGTCCTGTGGGGTGAATTGTGTGTGTGAACATAGGAAAGCAAAATGTGGCATCTGCGAGGGAAGGCTGCAGAAGGAACTGTTGTACAGCAAACATCTCAGCAACCTCTTGTTCTCTTCTTGGGGGGAATGACCAGGTGGCTCATATAAAACTGCTGAGCTTACTAGAAGCCAAAATGGTCTGCCCTTGGCACAGAGACTTCTGACCACTGTGATCCTATAGATACACACTGAGATAGGCACACTTTTTTCACTGATTATTTTTAACTGAGAAAGCAGAATTTTACAAACTCATGTGTGCAGGGTATGACTAATTCTGTAGGGCATGAATAGACTTCTGTCTGCTGGGAGGAACAAAACCTGGTTATCCCACAGGATAAGAGTAACTAAAACCACATCCTATGGGCAGGTGTGTTTTCGGTTTCATAGCTTTGCTGTACCTGCTCCTGCAACCTGTAATGCCATATTTTCCCAGGAGGAGTTAGGACTTGTACTATGCACCTCTCCTAATGTTGTAACTAGATTATATTAGCAGCTTTCAGTGTCAGCTTTCCACATGAACTTGGGGACATCAGCACTTGGTTCTGGGCCATGGTCTAGTGCTGACTGTAGAAGGACTGACTGGCAGGACTTTGGTGAAAGAACTGTAAGCTGATGTGCAGGTGGCAGAGTTTGTTCCTGCATGTCTCTGCAGTAAGGGTGCTGATATGGAGCAGAGTTCTGGTTTGTCTGGTTTTATTTTTCATAGCTCTGCTTAGATGCCTTAAAGCTGCATGCACTGCCCCAGGAGGCTCTGACTGAGCAGAGTTCAAATACACAGCCTTCCCCTTTGTCAAACAGAGCTAAATTCCCCCCTTTCTCACTGGGAGCTGGGCACTGCAAACCTCCTCACTGACCACTTCAGGAAGGGCATCTGGGGGACTGAGAGGGGTCAGACAGGAGGTGAAAAAGGTTTCTTGTTGACTTGACAGAGTTTTCATACATAATTCATTTGAGCATTTTGGTTAAGCAGAGAAAGGCAGCTGCAATTTTATATATTTTGATGACACTTTGCAGAAATAAAAATTAAATAATGCATAGAAAGACAAAGCAACTGCACTTCTAGTCACTTCTAGTCTCCACAATTATACATGGACCTGTGTTTGCTATTCAGCAATTGAGTCAACAAGGGGAATAGTTTTTACAGGACATCAAAAAGTTTTGTAGACAGCTGTAAGGTTTAGAGGCAAGAACATCAAATAATTCTGCTAGCAAGCAGAATTTACTGTTAACAGACTGTTAAGAAGGGTGTGAGCTACTGCTAATCTGAGAAATCAGAAAGAGGTTTGTACTTCACTTTTTATGCCAATTACTTCTACTCTTCTGTTTTATACAGTGAATGAAGGAACACAGTGCTCTAGGGTGGTCAAATAGAAAGCAGGAATGAAAAAGTACTTCTGTGTAAATACAGTGATTAAGAGAAGTTACATGGCACACTGTGGGGAAACATTTGGATCCATTGAGAGTGATTCACTGGAATCATGCCACAGACATTGCTTTGCATTTAACATCACAGAAATTGAGAGCTACCATCAGACAGTCTGTTCTGATTGGTTTTCTTTGTCTCCCATAGATCCTTCCCTGCTGTCTGTTCTGTATTTGTCAGGGATCATTTTTTCACAATGCTAGCAGATCACACAAGAGTTTTTATGTCTTACTGAATGTTCTCCACTGGTCTTGCAACAGGCACTTAATCATTTCTTAATTTATTTAACTGTATGTCCTACCCACTGGAGATTCCACTAATTCAATTCTTCATTAGGTTCTCTCAGTTTCCTGGTCAATCTTCTTCATCTTTATTGGTAGGATAAGTCAATTCAGTATTTTATTCCTGGAATATGTAATATAAAAATGGTATTGTTAAAATTATTTAAATGGGTTTTTCTATATCTGAAGCTTCATAACTTATTGTTTGAAGTTCAAAATTATCTTTAGCCCAAGTATGGCATATTCCTACTGTCTGTCATGCCTGAGTTCCCTCTCTTATTATAGTGTTGCTACTTTTAAAAAGTTAATGTTAGCTTTAGCAATTTCTAGATAACTTTATATAGATCCCTTCTTGTTTTTCCAAATGCATTTTATTTCCTTCTTTAAGGATGTTAGATACTGTTTACCTTGCTGTTGCATTAATGCCTTCAGTCCCTTCAAACCACAGCTTCCACTCCATGCATTTGATTAAAGCAGTTAAATCTATCTGTATAATGAAAATTTCATATTTATTTTATATGTGCTGAAAGGAATCAGGGGTGATTCCATCTATTAGTCCGGTATGTCTGATTTCTGTGTTCAAGGTGAAAAGCAGTGTTGTGCTGACCTGGCAAACCAGAATCTCAGATCTGACTTGGCCTGGCTGTAGCTTGTGTAACCTAATGAGTAGTCCATGAGCTGTCCTGGGCTTCAGCCTGGTGAATGATAAAGACAATAAAGAGCTGGTAAAAGCAGTAATAAATGCTTTGCTGTGTCAGTAAGGTGTATGCTCTGATGTCCATAACAAAATTGAGTGTAACAGGACATTTGATGTTGATGTGCAGTTGAGCTTTCAGTCTGCAGTCCCTATCAAAGGGATAAAGATGTAGTTACACTTATTGCCTGATTTTGCTTACTGAGCAAATTATTTCCCCTTTTTCATGATCGTGCCAGTTGAACCTTTAGAGCAGGTCTCTAAACAGTAAAAAATTCCTTCCCTACCCTGTCCAGCATTCTGTCAAGCATTCAGTGGATAGACTGGCAAAACTGTTGTACAAGGTCAATGGATTCGAATTTGCTTCTTCTTGCATTACTCTCATTAAGACACTACCATCATTTGATTGATGAGATTTATATTAATAAACTTGCTGTTAGCAAGAGGAAAATCTGGCCCACTGAGAGCTGAAATAAAGTTTTAATTAGGAGAAATAAGCTACTGACTGTGCAGAATTACACAGGTGAAATACTTAAAATTTGTATATAAATCAAGAGTTAAACATCTTATTGACTTTTTCTCTGCAGAGTAAACTGTGATTAATATCTTCACAATTGTGTATGTTCCAGAATAGGGATTAATGATAGGAGAGAATCTCAGAAACAGTCAAGAGATTTATCTTTACTTCTCCATATAGTTTTGGATTAAATTCTGCTTTTGTCATCATGAGATTCATACAAACTTCCTAGAAGTTGTTGGGTTTACCCAAGGGATGGAAGCATTGTTAGGCTGAGGAGATGGAAGAAAGAAGTGTTCTTGCTTTTAGAACTTTTCAAAAACAGATTTCCAATATAGATTTGCATACTAAAGGATTCTGATGTTCTGCCACAGTTTAAAATTAATTCAGTTTTAGTAAAAAGTGTTTACCCTAAGAACCTCTTTAATACTTGTGATTTTGCAATTAGAATAAGTTGTTGATAAAATTGTATTTATTTATCAGCTTTAATGAGCTAATATCTTCTTTCTTGAGCACAGAAAAATCAGCAACTAGAAAATGTCATACTCCTGAATCTGTCTTGGCTCTAAAAACTTGAGTGAAACTTCTCCCAAAGCCAGAGGCAAATGCTGTTTAGTGCAGAGTTAAGCCACAGCCTGCTTTTCTTCCACTCAGCTTTATCTACCTGCTTCTGAAACTTAACCTAAATTCCTTCCTAAGGAAACGAAACTTTCCTGAAGTTTTCAACGTGGGGAAAAATGGGTAACTCATTAACAAACACAGAGAGTGCTGCTTTGCTTGAGGAAACAATAGTAACATTCAAAAAGCCACTTCTGGTAAACATCTGGTGGCCTCACAATGGTTTTTTTAAGCAGCCCCCAAATCCCCATTTCAATATAGAATAGAACTTCTCTGCCTCTCGAGAAAAGGCAAAGTTTTCGTGGTGGCAGATCCCAAAATAATCTCTTGATTTATCCACTGTTTACTTTCTCACTTGTCTTTTCATAGTCAGCTTTGACCTTTCTTATCTAAACATTCTCTGCTCAGCTTAAATACTAGAGGGTCTACACAGCTCCCTTGGATTTTACCCCTGTACAAATGGTAAGTCATTGAAAAAAGACAGGATCCCCTTTGCCCATGATATTTTCAGTGTCCAAAATTTGCCTTTAACTTGAATTCGTCTGCGTGGAGCTCTTTTTTTCCTCTTCCAACTCCATTAGTTATCATGTTGTATTAGCTGCTGCTCAAGAATGCCTTTGCTTCCTCCTGTCAAGCATAAACTTATTAAAACTTGAGATGTGAATATCTTTTTGTCATATTTATCTGTATTAAATAAATCAGACTTCTCCCAGTGGAATCTCTGGGAAGCTTTTCACCCTTCTGTCTCTGCTAGATCTCAAGTCATCTGAACTGAGTTCATTTATATTTTAGACCTTGGGTTAAGATAGCATCCTTCAGGTAATAAAATGTCTCTCTCTGACAGATCTAAAGTGGTACTCTTCCAGTGATAATTCCCGGGGGCACTTTATGTGGGAATCCAGAAGTATTTTTGCCTGGCTTGCTAAATGAAGCCTTAAATAGGGACTGTGTATACACAGAGCAAAAGTGAGTGTCTGGTGGGAAGACAACATTTCCCAGCAGGTGTCTCATGTTCCTGGTGCTGGGTTATACACTGAGTGTTGGTGAGCAGAGCCAGGTACCCCCGAGGCACTTGTCAGCATGGGCAAGATGAAAGGCAGAAATGCTGTCCATGGAAGGCAGCGTGATCACTTGACATCAGAGGAGGCTGAATATTAGAAAATTAGATTCCTCACAGCCAGTTTTGTCTCTCTGCTTCTCTCTCTGTGTTTATTTTTGGTATATTGACCTTAGGCAGGGAATGCAGCAGCCTGAATGAGTGTTTGTGGGTTTGAATTCCACAGAACTGAGACACAGGAATGCTTATAGTAGTTATTATTTTTACTACACATTTTTCTTGTAGTCTGGTTTAGTGTCTCGATACAGTAGAGTCAAATCAATCAGAGCAAGAAATAGAGTTCTTGATTGCAGCTTTTTTTTTTTCTCTCAGAAAACTGATGAGTTAGTTCAGGTGTTTGTGAATTCTGCTTCATCAGTCACTGATTTCTGCTGGAGAGTTGCTTGCCATGCACAAGCTATGCATTCTAAAACATAGATGGTACCATTTTCAGATATTTCCCTGAGATTAATGTAACTTCTTGTTGGTTGCACTGACACCTTGCAAGCGTGGAGGAACCCGAGAATCAAGAAAGTGCAGTGCTCTCCTTGACATGCTTCCAAAATTCATCCAGGAGGCTGAAGTTCAGTTTCTTTGTTTTAGCCTCATTTCCACTGGTCTGCAGAAGAGAGTTAGAAGGGACCTTTGCTAGTCATTCTCTATTTTAGCAGCTAAAGATGAAATAAGCCATTTTACAACTATTTTAGCAGTCTCTGTGACACACTGAATTTCCTTTAGGAAAAAACCTGCAAAAGTTGGTAGTGAAATGATAATTTTATCTTGCTGCTAGAAGGAGTGTAAATTATAAGAGAAGATCTGGACAGAACTACTTGGAAACTACCCTTCTAATTATTTTTACATTCAGTAAGTTTGACAGGAAGCAGAATCAATTTTAGTTGCTTTCCTTGTTGTCTTTTTTTACTGCTCCCACATCACTTATTGCTAGTTTGGTTCTAAACAAGTCTGTGAAAGTTCTGATTTTGACTTTGATGAATGAAAGATAAGCCCCTTTAGCACTGCAGAGGTGCCCAGGACTTTGCAGTTACCTTAAGAACGTATATTTTACTTCACTGGATTCTCCGTCTGCATAATTTGGTTGAACACAAAAGAGCATGTGGGGACATGTCTCTAAAGATTGGTCTAGCAAACCAAGGGTGATTAGTTAAAACAAACATTATCTCTTGGGTCATGAAGATGGTGATGTTTGAAAGGACATTTCAAAATATACTTCCAGGACATACATGTTCTAATTGAGGCAAATTTTGATTTTCTCCATTATTACTTTCCTTTTAGATCAGTAATTAAGAATTAAACCAGCTGATCCAACAGGAGCTATAATTATATTTGTTTTGTTGATGCACAACCTGACAGCAGTATCCTAATGAGTATTCATATAATATAAAGGGAAATGAAAGGACAACTTTCTCACATCTGAAAGGATGGATAGCAGAAATATCATATTCTTTCCCCAGTATGGTAGTTTGTCATCTCTGGCTCCTCTGCCGTAAAGGTGGTTCTTTGACAAAGCCCATTGCCAGGATTCCCACACCTGTGCTGAGCACAACTTGTCACAGATGGCAAGAGGTGGCAACTGCACAGCAGTGCCAGCCAGTTCTCTCAGCAGTGACACGAGTACCTTCCAGAAGTGTTGGCTTGAACTCTCTAAGCCTGTGAAAGCCTGGTTTGCTGTTAATGACGGGATGTGGTGGTTCCTGTACACTTTTCTGTAGATATTAGCACTCCTTGAGAAATGTGGTTGGCCTTGGTGCTGTGCTAGCTCTTTAGTTTGCCTTGTTGCAGATTCATTTTTACTGCAAACTAGTGAGAAAATGTAGGAAACTTATTTAAAGTCTGGTTTTGCTTCTGTTTCAGAGAGAAGTAGTTGGCTGAGCACATCTAATGATAACCCAGCACATGATTCATCATTTATCATAACTTAAAGTTATTTAGTCTGACACTTATGATAACGCTGTAAATGGCTATGAGTAAGTGGAGTAGTTGAGAGTATATAGAATGCACCAACTCTTTAATTGATAGTAAAAGTTAAAGCCATTTGTCTGTGTACCATTGTGCATATAGCCATGTATCAGTATGAGAAGTTGTTCAGCCTCTCTCCATCTGTGCTATGCAGGAAGTTTGCAGACCATCAGTCTTTGGTAAAATGGTAAAATCATTTGAATGAGTTCAGGAGATCGATGGTACTCCCTGTTTCATCTTAAGTCCTGCTGCTATGAATGTCCCCTTTGGAAACAGGCTGCAGCAATTTAGGATATTGTTGGGGGAGCTGTGCAGGGGAACATGGAGTGATAATTGGCCCTGATGGCAGAGATGGCAGAGACACATCCTGTGGTGTTTCAGAGGCACGAACCCACAGAAGAGAGGGCAGAGCAGAAAGTGGCTTAAAGATGTAGAAGCAAAGGGAAAAAATGTCTGTTATAAGAACACTGTCCTGCCACCAAGCTGTTTACTTCAAAGTTCATTGTTTTAGAAAAGAACTTTGCTAGGCATAAAACCTTGCTGGGACAGGAAGGCAGGTGTTATGGTTTTAAAAGAAATTAGGAGAGGGGAGAATTAAAAAATACTGGAGGTGCAGTCTCCACTGAGAACATAGGACATTTATTTTCTCTACACTTATAAACAATGTTTAGGGACAGATCAAGGTCATGAATATGTACTATGTCATAGTGTTTCAAAAAAAGGGTACAGAATCTTCAACTGGGCCACATAACACTGTGCAGATCCACTATGGTATGAAAAAAAAAAGTTAGCAGCTATGTAAATTAAATCTCCCAGTGCCCTTTTCACCTCTTCATCTTCTCCAAATGAAAGGGAAAAGCAGGAGAATTTTCTTTTCTTGTAAAGTCTGCATTTCCAGCATTTGCACTTTGAGTAAAACTAAGAATAGTCTTTCTAGTGTAAATGTCCTTGCAAGTCATTTGAGTTTGCCAGGAATTCTGCAAGTTTTAATTCGTAGTCTTATTTATCACTAATCCTCAGA
Source organism: Formicarius rufipectus (assembly GCA_013399695.1). NCBI lineage: Eukaryota > Metazoa > Chordata > Aves > Passeriformes > Formicariidae > Formicarius > Formicarius rufipectus. The sequence continues at coordinate 38,317 of VXAU01001195.1, read as the reverse complement.
GAGATGTCACACAACATCTCTATCCAGTTACTTACAGGAAAATAACGAAAAATCATTGTAATATCAAACACAATTTTGGGGGGGAGACATGACCTAATTACAGGCATGGAACTTTAATTTATGTGCTAAGAACTGACACTCAATATCTTCTTTTTCATTGCTATTCAGGAAACTGGGAAAATAGATTATTATCTGTGACAGATTTCTGGCAGTCCCTCTTGGTTTGACGGTCTTATTTTAGAGAGAAGAGAGAGTCACTTTTGTATATAATGAAAGGAAAAGTTATCAAGCATCCATACATATTTTATGCTGCATAAAATTTAAGTGCTAGAGGAAAGATTCTGTTTTCAGTCATGCCATTGTAAATTCATAGCGCTTCTGCTGACCTCCAGGTTTGCATCAACGACATCCAGCCCAAAGGATGAACTTCATCTTTTACACAAGCAGTGCAGCTCTTGTAAGCCAGCTTGACCCTTCCTGGTTTCTTTGGTTAGCACAGTCATGCCCCACTGTGATGTGTATTTTGGCACTTTGGCATTTTCTGCTGCCACTGCCTGAAGTAAAAGCAATTTCTCTCAAAGTGCTTCCTTGAAATGGCATCAGGCACAGTGTGCACTGTCTATTCTTTTTGCAGTTTAGTTGACAGAAGTGGCTATTCTTTGCTGCGAAAATAGACTTGGGGACAAAAACATATTCCAGTTGTATGTTGCTAGCTCTGCCTTTACTTTGGTCTTTGTAAAGGATGGTGAATCCCTTCAGGCATTTTTGCACATTGCTTCTTTTCAATTCCAAATATTGCTGAAGCAGCATCACAGGAGCACTGAGGTGAAACAGAGCAACCAAAGCACTTTGGTTTCTGTAAGCTGAATGGCAGATGATATTGTCTTTAAAAAGCTTACTCATTAAGTTTATATATTTGATGGGAGAAAAAAAAATTTCTCAATTCTCTTACTGTGAGGCAACCACTATAAAATACATATTTTTAGCAGTAGCCAATTTTTACTGACACTGTTTCACTGAGGAAAAATGCTAAAAATCTGCACACATCCTTGGTAGAACTTTTATTTACTAAAGAAAAGCATGTTTAGAGGAGTGACTTCCCCCTTGTCTTTTGCAAGAAATGTATGCGTGTACAACATTTTAAGGATCTGTTCTTTTGAAATGCAAAAATAACTGTTTTCTGTTTGCAGATGCAAAATAGTGGAATGTTATATTGCATGCCCTCGAGAGTAAGGGTTTCCTTGATTAACCTTCTGTGGCTGTTTTACCAGCTCATTTTATGCAGATTAGCACATGCATGAAACACAGCTGCCAAGTGGAAGCAGCGTTTCTACAGCACTAACACTCGATTTCCAGTGGAAGGAAGGAACATTTCTAACATTGTGCTGTTAGTGCTTAGATAATGGCCTGTGAAAAGAGTACTAGCAGATCCCATGTCTCTGAGTTCTGGAATTATCAATACAAGGCTGATACTCTTGTCAGAACAGACTCTGGGAAAGCATAATGTGGTGCAGAGGAATCTTTAGGAGCCTTAGGTCGGTTTCTGTAGTGTTGGCAGCAAGTGATGTTTCCTCAAACTTGTCCTGTGCTCTACAAGAATATCTGGTCCCAGGGTGATGTCCTTCATGTTCTGAAGCATCCTCCAAAGGCACAGAACTAGGCACAAGTCAGCCTTCTTTACCTTCCGAGGTGCCTGTGAAACACACGCACATATAAATATATAATAGATATAAAATAAGCAGAGTGTTGGGGTTTTTTTGGCAGAACCACTGCAAAAAAAACCAAAAAAACACTACCACCTGGGGAAAAAAAAAAAGGCAAAAACAAACAAAAAAACCCCAACAACAACAACAAAAAAAGAATTGCTAAAATATTTCCTTTTCCTCTGGCAGGATGACATTGGGTTATATTTCTATTTGACAAACTTGGAACACGAGGAATGGGCTTACCTCTTCTACCTTCTTCTTATTTCTGGCTTTGAACAGTTCAGTATGGAGTGTTCTTTTCTGGTTTAGTTTGTAGGAAAATGCTGTTCTGAATGTGATATTTGGTTCATCTTTCTAATATGACATTTCCTTGTATTTAGAAATATTTGGGTTTTTTCTGTGTGTGGAATTATACAGTTCCATTTCTTACTACAATTAATGACTATAATAACACTATATTACTACTATTAACTAATGTTTCTGGTAATAATAAAAAAATTATGTTACTGGAAGCACTGAAGTCCAACCTGTTCCATTTACCATTGAGCTGTATTTGCATTTTGAGTGTTATTTCCTCCTCATGTCAGGAATCTGTGACCAGTATGACAAAAACTGTTACAGACTGTTAGTCTCCAGAAGGTATTCCGTAATTAGAACAGGGTTTTACATTTTTAAATAATGACAGAAGCCCCCCAGAGAAGCAGTAAATATCTGAAATATGATCATCCCATAAGAAAAATCTGCTGGCATCATCCTACTCAGGCACTGCAGACGGATACAACACATTTGCTTTTTTATTTTGTAGAAAGAGTGCCCTTTTTTGTTTTGAAAGGCCTCTTCAGGAATTCTGAGCTTTAGGTCTCCCTGCCCATTGCCATAAGCACAAGTCAGAGCCATTGTAGTAGCACTTTTATCAGTGAGTGGTGAACTATTGCCTGTGGGGGATGCAGCAGGTCCGGGGAACAACTTGGGGTTCTCCAAGCAGGAGTTTTTCCCAGGATTCTCATGGTTTACTTTGTGCTACTGAAATTCCATGATTATGTGTAAGAGTGGACAGAAAAGGTTTTACCAAGGAAAAACAGATGTTAGATGTATCATGTAACTGTACAGGGAGGCAGACTGAGGCTGGGAGAGGACTTCAGTGAAGTCAATGCTGAAAAAAGATTTTGACAAATATGCTTTTTTAGACATAAAAATAAATTACTAATATTGTGGGGATTTTAAAATCTCATATTGGTAAAACTGCAGGAAGTTAGACAGTAATGCATTAATTCATTACTTTCTGTTTTTACTGATTCCTTTTATTTAACTTCGGCTTGTTAACACAGCTGCACTCAGCTATTTCTGTTACTTCAGCTTCCTTAGGAGTTTCCTCACGTATGGTGTCAAATTCCCGTTGACAAATATTCGGAGAAAATAAGCTTTGTTTATGTACAGGCATTTGCCGTGTACAAACAACTGAAGCAAATAGCTTAGCTATTTTTACCTTTTAAAGGATGTGTAATTTTTATGGAAATATGCTGAGGGCCAGTATGGTGTGCCCTAGATTATGTCCTCAGAACAATTTCAGCATTGACATTAAATATAAAAGTACAAGTGGGAAAAGGAATTACACAGTCCTAACTAAAGACTCAATAGTAGTGGATTTGCTCCTTTTTGTTTTCAAATAATATTTACATTAAACATGTAGCTGTGTAGTTTGTTTCTTAAAGTAAATTCAACTTCTGCAGAACTCTTTTAAACCAGCTGTGAGGAAATATCCTCATCAGTTTCTAATAAAAACCCAATTCCTACAAGCTTGAAAGAATTCAGTAATGTTTTGGAAATCTCTTTCAAATGATAAACAGAATAACATAAATGCAGTTCAGTACTGATGTTACTTTTATGTTAATAGTGCCTTGGTTAGTTCTTTCTTTTATCATATTTTACATGCACAAGAGGATGTTTTCCTTTCATTTTTATTGTCTATGGAAAGCGCATTTGTCTGTTCCCTTATGTCCCCCAAATCTTGCAAAGTAGAATTATTTCTTAATACTATTAAGTTTTTGTCAAATTAATTTTTGATTTAAAAAAAATGGATAAACATTTTCATAAAAATAATGATGAAAGTGTAGTAGATGTAAAATTGAAGAATATACTCCTGCATTTTAATTAATTAGTTTAAAAGAAATTGGATTCTTAAATAGTCTTCCAAACTTTTGGGGGATCATTGACATCATTAAAGATCTGAGTAGAATGAAATCATCATCTTCAATATCTGAAGTTCAGTTTGGATCAAAACTTTCAACTCAGATCTGGTTTTGTCATTTGTAAGTTTACCCAGGAATTTTAAATATCCATAATCATAAGCAAATATGAAACCTTACTAATTAAATTCTGCTTGCCCTGACACCCTCAAGTAGCAACAGGGTATGGAACAGTGCAGCAGGTCAGTTTTTTGCCCATTGTGCTTAGTGATTCACACGTAGCAAATAGAAGCCTGAAGCAGCAAGTCAGGTCCCCTCAAAACCAGCAGAGCCTCTTAGGAAACCTGGTAGGGTTTATTTGGAGTTGGTGAGCACCTCGACAGCTGTTGTGTATCCTCAGGGCACACTGCAAGTGGCAGGAATGTGTTCCTTGGAGGGAAGAGCCCAGGAAAACCGTGATGCTGCTGCTTCCAGCCCTGAAGTCAAGCTCTGAGGCCAAATTAATTCTTTTTTTTTTCAATTTGAAAGTTACTTTGCAGGATATGTAAGTGCAGCAGCAAGAGGTCCAGGAATGTGCAGGGTCCTTTCCACTGAGCATTCGTGGCACCTCACCCCGTGTCAGTGCTGCCTGTCTGGTGCTTGTCAGTGCTGTCAGTACTCACTGCCTGTCTCTGGAAGTTCTATTTTGCAGTTTTTTCCATAGTCATTTGATGTAAAAGGCAGGTAGGGGAGTGACAACGGGGATCAGAAAGCCTCTTTCCAGAACCTCACTAGTTAGCATTTGATCCTTTGAGATTTAGTCTGTCAACTTTAAAACTTTATTTCACAACGTTTGAAGTTTGTGTGTTGCAAAAAGCTGGTTGGGGGTATAAAAACTGTCTAAGATCTGGAGTTCCATTCTCTTTGCAGTCTGGTTACTTTTAGTATTGGTTATTTTTAGTATTTGGAACTTGAAGTCCTGCTGCCTCAAAAAGGAATATAGCACGTATGGGTTTTTCCACATCTAAATTAGCAATATTCAGTAGAAAATTATATATATATATATATACCGACTGGTCTTGTGAATGTTCCTTTGATCAAGCAGCAAAAGTAAAAGCCATTATTCATTTCAGATTAAACACAAGTTCAAAATCTCATGTCTTTCTATTTAGTGTGTTATAGACTCATCAAAATAATAAAAATTTTGTTGTCACAGATTTTCTTCAAATAGGACATTTTAAAAGGTTGTCACTCCACAGGGCAGGTGACTGGTAGAGGAAACCCAGCAGGGTTCTACCACCTGTACTCTGGAGAGACTGACAGCTTACAAGGAAATGGCACTTGTCACTCATTCCCATGTGTCAGGACTTTCACCTGTTCCACTCCAAAGGCAAAGGGGGTATGTCAGGAGCTGCAGGAAAAGATGTCATTGGCACTAAACTGTCAAACCTGCAAGGGCCACTGAGGACACGACACAAGGGAAAATCTTAAAAACCTAAAATAAATCTCTTGGCTTCTACACATATAAGCTCTTTTACATTAAAAGTCCTCTGCAGTTTTCATTCATTTCCAGAGTGTTTGAGTACAGAAGAGTTACATCTCCATGAGTGACCCTGTGCATGTACATGGACACAGTTCTCTCCTTGTGCATCCCACTGCCTTTGGAGTCCATGTCATCCTAGAGAATAAACCCTGAGATTTTTTCCTTGGCAGCTTTCGTAGTAATTCAAGAAGTTTCTGAAACACAAGGTGTGAAAGAGTTTGTGGTTCTGCAGAAGGCTTATAAAACTGTCATCAATCTTTACCTCTCTTCTTTCCTCTTCTTGTTTGAGGTGAAGAAAACCCATGAAAACTATAGAGATTTGGCTATTTTACTCTTTCTGCCTCAGTGAATGAATAACTTCAAATTCTGTTGCATTAATAAACTTACTGTGGGAATAATGCATCATGCACCATACTACTTAGAAATGGGACATCAGTCTGGGTAAATGTTTAGCTGATCCTTATGGATTTCAGCATTTGTTAAAATGTTTTGTGCTGTAGAAGGGCATTAAAAAGATGTGCTGAGTGTGTTGGTTTTGATATTTTTTTTTTAAATTAGGAATGACCTTAATCAAATTTTAATGTTGTAAAATCAAACATAAAGAAGTTGCTTTCTCATTGAAAATATGCTGAGTTACATTTCTTGTCCGGTGCCACCATAATCAGTCTTTGGAATTATTTTTTGAATAGTAGCTATGATGGAAAAATCCACATACAATATGCATAAGGTAGCCAAATTTCATCTACTTGCTATGTATCTCTCCTCACGCAGACAGAATATTTTTAAGATTTTACTAAATTTCGTCCCTCTAGAATCAAACAATTAGTATAAATAAATAAATTAAACACAGTGGTTCATCATTATTATTTATCATTATGGGAAACATATTGCACTTTGAAAAATAATCCTGAGAGAATACTTAATTGGCTTTTCATAAACTGATCATTGTGATATTGAATTGTGTTATAATTAACTAATATATCAAAAAGTTCCGGTATAATCAAATGCTTTTTGCTTTGACATGCAAACTCTTGCACTGTACAAGCACTCAGACAGATGGGAAATACATCAACTGAAAACCTGTTCAATGAATGTGAATATTTAAAAAAGCTTTCAGATTTTAGTGGGCTTTAACAGAATATTTACTGTTTAGCATCTTTTTCTGCATTTGTACTTCATCCATCATCTGAAGCCTGACATAATGTCAGTCTTCTGAGTCATTTTGGCAACAAATCAGGAAAACCTAAGTCATTACTCAAGGAAAGCATATGTAGAAGGTGGGAGAAGATGAAAGGAGCCAACCCCAAGTCTAATAAATAGTGTTTTAAAACTTCAGCTCTCTCCTACTTAGCGCGTGAAGGTATCAGAGAAGTTTATCCCCAAGTTGGTAACCCTTCAGGCTCAATATTCCCACTGCCTGTGTGGTAGAGGAATTATGTAGATTCTCAGAATTTTAAAGAAGCTGGCAGGAAAGAAAAGTTACAGAATTTTAGGGTGCAAACATCATGAACATAAAGACATCAAGAGAATATATTATCCGGTGATAAAAATCTGGGCCTGTAAGGGAGTGTAGAACAAAATCAACACGAGTAGTACAAACAGACAAGTTTTGAAAAAGTCATGAGCCTGGTCCTTGCACACTGGGAAAGGGTCTCAAGTTCAAACTGTGGTTTGAAGTCTTTCCTTTTAATCTGTTTGTGAGAACTGGGCATTTTACCATGATGACTTTTTTTAGTGCCTTTTGCTTCAGTGGTGGCTGAGATCCTCTTGGAATCACTTTTCTCCAGGAACTGTGTCGTTCAGTACAGCCCAAGATGCACTAAGATGTGATAAAAGCACAAGAGCCAGGGGCACGAATTGTTAGGATGGCTGGGAGGAGAAAGTGCTATGTGTCAAAGCTGGAAGGGGGCTTATTCTCTTCAGCAGCAGGGAACAGGGTGAGAAAATGTATGTGGAGAGAGGTGGGGGAAGGTGGAATAAGGAGAATGAGAGGATCTCTTTACAGACAGCTGTGATGCTGTGGTTCTTACAAACAGGCTGAGGTGAAATGCTTTATTTCAGGTAGCTGCTACTTGATAGTGGAGCTTTCCTGACCCAAAGGAGCTTCAGGTTAGTCATTATCATTTGTGTGGTGCTATGCATTAGGGATGTGCTGCAGTGAGCATGGCAGTGTCAGGTGAAGGGTAGGTAATGGCCTGACTGTGTTCCTTACCAAGGTGGAGGGATCATTTTCACAGCCCACACTGAGCTCTATGATGTGTTACACACGTGTGAGCAACAGTTCTCTGGCAGGTTCATTGACTTTAGGTGTCAATTGTGGCATACAAAAGTACCTTTGGCTGAAACACAGACATGACTCCAGTGACTAAAGTAGGATTGTTCTTGTCAAAAACTGCTGTTTTCTTACATATTTGATGCAAATGTAGAATAGCAAATTGTCTATAATTGTTATGAAGCTCTGAGGAGGGAAATGTATTACAATTCTCAGACAGAGATGTCCAAAAACTGAAAGAAAATTTAGTTTTATCCAATTATATGAAGCCTGTTCTTCTAAAGACATGCATGAAGTAGATAACACTCCGTAACCTTACAGCCTTGCTGTTCGTTTCTGTAATCTGTTTTCTGTGCCATACTTGCTGAAGGAAGGTGCAGCTGCTGGAACAGCTGGAGCGCCCTTGGTTCAGAACGTGCTCCGTGGCAGTCACATCTTCTGGAATGTTTTTGCAGTGTCTCTTCAGTGTGAGTGCCCAGACTGAGGACACACCATTCAGCAGTATGACTGACACAGAGTTCAGTTACTTTAATACAGCACTGAGAGTGAGTAAATTTACAAAATGTTCAGTTTCCAGCCCATAAAAAGCATCGATAATCCTCTTTAATGTTTTATCCTTAATGGAATAATTTTGATGACTCTTGATTGCTCACTCCTCAAAAGTATCTCTAAATCATTATTTATATCTAATTCTTTACTTGCTCAGATCAATCTTCAAATCCATTTGTGGACCCCAGCCTGTAGTAATATTCTATTCTCCATGTCTTCCATTCATAATACTTTTCATCTGCTTCTTTTTATATAAATATATTTTTTTTATATAATATATGTTTACTTATATAGATATAAGTAAAAACAATCAAAATAGTGGTATGGAAACTAAGAGAGAGGAGGGTCTGAAAATATAAAGACATACTAATTTCAAAACATGGATTTTTTCACAAGCATAGTAAATTTGGAAGAATACATGAATATTTTCTGAAAAGCCTTCAGTAGTGTAGACATCAGGAAGGTATAAAAGATTTTTAAGAGAAAGGATAATAAGTGGATATAAACTGGCCATGGACCACTTCAGACTGTAATTCAGAAGAACAGAACAAGCAGAGCAACAATGTTCTCGTGGGTCCAGATTGTAACAGCAAGAGCAGGTCCTACCTGGCCCTGAGTTTAAAAATGTGTATACCTGAGAACTTCAGAACTGCAATAGACAGAAAATTATGCTGGTTATTAGCATCCTTTCTCTTCTTGGCAAACTCATCTGGCTGAATAACTGCCTGAATTTATTTTTACAGTGCAGTTAAACTCTGTCAAGCTTTCCCATTTGCTCAAAGTACACCAGTGTCTTGGTTTTTATTTGCTGACAATTAGTACTTGTGGGAAAGAAAAAAAAACAAAAAAAAAAAAACACCCAAACAAACCACAACACCAAAACACAAAAAAAACCACAACAAAACCCCTCAACAAAACCACCTCAACCCCAAACAAAGCCTACTAAAATTATTTAAGCACAGTGGCCCAGCATTAATCCTACTGCCAGCTCAGTAAGCTCTGTACTGTTGTGTGCTGCTTACAGACCTGTTCTCTAGCCTCAATTCTCTTGCCAGCCTGGGCTCACTATCTTTTGGGCCAGATTTTCCAGCCCTTGCATAAATTCTTTTATCTCTTCTGCCCAGTGCAGTTAGCAAGCTCTTAAAATATGAACACCCGTTGATCTTTTGTCACATACTGTATCTTTTTTGCCTCTGTGGGCATATGGGTCATTAAAATCCATATTTTTATCTACTCCATATATTTAGGGTTTACCATTACTAGTTTTATTTTCTGCCCAGCAAAAGTGGTCGTTCTCTGTCTGGAATTTTCAGTCTGTTCTTTCTTTTGTTCCTTTTGATTTCCTTTTTATTTCTAACAAGGATAATGAAAATACTAAAATTGATATTTGTCAGGTTTATATTAATTTTTTTGAGTTCTCAACAACAAACCTGTTGCACAGGCTACTCGGGGGCTGGGGGGGCCTCCTTGGCCTCAGACTTGCTTCACTTCTTTGGAACTGCCAAGTACATGTGAGGGATTCCTTGCTCACTCAACATGTTCCGAAGGGTAAATATCTCAGATGTAAGGGTGCTAGTTCTCTGCAGCTCGTTAAAAACTAAACCATTAACGTATTTTTACATGCATCTTTGCAATATAAATTATTCATATATTCTAAAAAAAAGTTTAAGCAAAAGGAAAGGTAAATCCAGCACTGGATAAAATCAGGGGGTTATATTTTTTGTCTAAACACAAATTATAATTTGCTATTCATCATTATTCAGAAATAAAATAAAATTTTTATTTGACTTTTCATGTAAGAATGAAAATTTTTATTTTAAAAACCAGATATTATTCTTCTAGCATCTTAATGTATATAAAATGTAACATTGTCCATATAATACTTAACTCCTTTACTCTACTGAAGTCCATTTTAGATGTCTTTTTTATAAATCAGAATTAGAAATCTGCAGCCAAATAGCCAAAAATTTAATCACACGTCTGCAAAAATCAAATAATACTTGTCATCTGAAGGAATCATGGCCTTGACTAAAATGTATCCTTTGTGTTGAGTATACTGATAAGGACACATTAGCAAACAAAAAGGCTATTTATGAAAGTGATGCAATAACTGTAGTTTTCTATAAACTTCCCTTGTGAACTCCACACTTCTATGAGCTCTGTTAGAAAATGCTAAGATCTGAATGAACTTTGGACAGAACTGTATTGTAGATTTGAGGAAATTCTGTCTCTGGATGTGTAGAAACCTCACTGCATCAGCTAAATCAATATTCCTAGTCAATGAGCTGTCCCATCACCTCAGAGAGTGGGTTTAAGGAAAAGAAGCCCAGCTCAGGTGGTGACGGAGATGAGACCAGAGATTGCTTGTGTGCTCTGCACGTCTCTTCTTCAGGAGACTCACAAGGAGTAGGAACTCCAAGGGTATTCCTGGGGACTTGCTGTTATGGTACCACGAAGAGGCTGCCTGACAAAGCAGGGACAGTCCTCCTCTACTTGTTTGGGTGTGTTTATTTCGATTGGACTGTGTGCTTCAGTTGGGAGAAACAAACAAACAAGAAATGCAAAACTTCAAGATGAGTCCAGTCTTCAAGCTCTAACCCAAAACGGTGTAAAATTCTCCAATTTTATCACTCTAGGGAAGTTGTTACCTTTGCATTTGGTTTTTGTTGTCTTTATGGCCTTTAATCACCACAGCTGTTCCACTAGAAATGCTGAATGCAGGCAAGCTTCTTAATAATCACTGGTGCTTATATGTTTGTCACTTAGGTGCAGTCTGTATTTAGACATTTGTTTCCTGGTGCATTCCTATCCTTCAGTGTTGTCCCACTCTGACAGCACTTGTGTTGCAAAGTCCCTGCCAGAAGAGTAAAAAGCTCTTTTGTCTTGTCTGCTGTGCAAGTATGAACAGATAATTCCTCGTGTGCTTGTTCCTCCTGTGTCTAGATGAGAACTTCTGCAGTAGAAAGAGGGTTGTCTCCTGCAGCCTGTGCTGCAGCAATGAGGATCCTCTTCAAGGGTCTGTGTGACTCAAAATACTCCAGTAGGACTGTCTTTGCTTATTTCTGTATGGTTTTCTGTCCTTTTGGTTTTATGGAGCCTACAAGGTGAGAGGTTTTGGGTTATATCTGCTTTTTAGAAAGATTGACAGTATCTACACTTGTTGCAATATGATTATTAGCAGATTAGGCAGTGTCTAAAGCAGTAAGAAATTCCCTTGCCAGAAGAGAAGCACATCTCTAAACACAATTACATCCCACCACTGTCTTTGTATTGGTGCATACACCAGCACGTCAGCAGTTCTAAACATGTCATTTTGAAAATAAATAACTTCAGCCTTTGGGCTGATCTTGGCCAACTAATTCTTGATTCACAAGTTAAGGCTTGTAAAAAAGCAGGCAAAAAAAAAAAATCTAAGCCCTAATTTAATTAACTCTAAGGTTTATACTTAGAGGAAGAAGGGACTCAGAGGTGTTGGTGATTAAAAATGAGATCTGACAAACTGTCCCTGGAAACTGGGATTTAATTGCTCCTAACACTGGCAAAAGGCAGGAGAAACTTTGAAAATGCTGTTAGCATATTTTTTGAGAGGCACATTGCAGTTCCTGCATGATATGTTGTAATCACGGATCCATCTCCACATTCTGCTTTCTTTATGGTCCGAAAAGGAGAAGACCATTGTTGGTTTAGAGGCGAGCCAGTGTAACCCACGGCCGCCTGCGGGGAGCGCTCGGCTCTCAGCTCCGGGCTCTGCCCTCCAGGCACACACCTTAGCCCGAGCACAAATCACCCACTTCATTGGGAAAGGGGGTTTTGATGTACAGGGCAGTTATTTCATCCCATGCAGAGGTGAAATTGAGTCATCTTAATGTTCATTTATAGGTTATTCTTTTATACAATTTCAGTGACCATATTTTTATGCCTATCATGAGCAGACCAGAGTTAGGAAGCCTTGTCTATGATGATGGTTTTACTGTCATGGTTTTTTTCCCCCTTGGTTTGGATTTGCTTTAAACATAATTTAAAGAGTATATTATATGTGTTTAGACAAAAAAAAAAAGATGCACTCTATTATTGGGAAATTAAATGTTTGAATTCACCTAAATCAAAGCAGCAGTAGCAAAGTTACCTCATAATCTTAGTGAACGTCAGATATTACATTGGATTATTTAAATGCTGTGTGAAGGACTATGGTGTCTTATTTTACAGTGTTTTATTAAAAATAAGAGAATCGATAAATTTAAATTAAAACCAAAGAAAGCTTATTTTCTCAGTGGACTATTAAATTAAAGGAAGCCATGAAATGTACCTGTGGAATTGAAATGAATGACGGAACTTTGCTTACAGCATCCACACGGTTTTTCTAATCACGTCACTTTAATATTATTTTCTGTTGTATAAACATGGCTAATAATGGTGTTAATAATGTGAAAAAAAAAACCCACCTGGATGATTGTCCTGGTGCTGGGCTGGAATTGGGAGGCTTACAGTCTGTTTGCCCTCCAAGCAGAGGTGGTTGCTGCTTTTCACTGATTCTGTCTGGAGCTCCTTCAGTGCAGTTCCTTCCTCTTTGGCTGAGCTGAATGGCAAGAGCCCCGTTGCCCTGAGCCCAGTGGGGGCCAGGCCAAGAGAGGGGGTTTCTTTGCTTGCATTTTCAAGCTTCTCTCAGTCAGAAGTGTAACCAGTGCTTAGTTTCCTTTGATGTTTTATCACTATGGCTGCCCCAGTGTGATCCTCCTTGCCTCTTTAGTGTTTTTCTGCCACTTTTCCTGGGCACTCAAGGACACATTTGTGCAGCTGAACCATCTCTGCTGGGCTGGGTCTCATGGATGGAGGGAGCTGCACTGCAGGCATCGTGTATTGTCCAGGCTTGCACACTGACTGACTGCCCACTGCCATGATGGCCATTCAGTGAACATCTGTGTGCTTCCTGCTGTTATCTGGGGCTGTGTCTGGCAGTTCTTATGATGGCAAAGGCAGATGCCTCCAGCTCAGTTCCAGCTCGTGTCCCCCATTCTGACAATGGAGCTGGTTGTGGGCTCAACTCCTGAGTGGGCACTCAGACATGACTGATAACTTGGATTCTTCTAACCTGCTGTGGTTCATCTGAGTTAGATTTAGCTTCAAGAGTGGTTTTGAGGACCTGACTGAAAGAGCATTACCCAGAGCAGCAGCAGATACAAAGATGAGGGGAGAAGGCTGTCATGTGTTTATGCATGAACAGTAATCTATGCTCCAGTGTGCAAAGAGGTCTCCATGAGACGGAAAGTTTTCTGGCTCATAAGTGAAAGAGCATTCTGCATTTTTATGATTGCTGTGGCAGCAAGATTCAGTCCATGACTTTAATTTGAAAACAAACAAAAAAAAAAATCTGTAGCAATTATGGTGTATCCAAGTTGCAGATTTAGAAAAAAGCTGTGAAAATAGTCTTTTATTCTGGAACTCTTCCATGGTCAGGTTTACAGCTGTGGTTCCTGAAGCAGAGCTTTCAGCCCAACTTAAAAGTATTTTACAGCAAAGTGGGAAAAATGAGAGACAAGAAGGAATCCTTACTGATAAGGATTTTAAGTACTTTATCATTGAATCATGGCTTAGAAGTTAATTTTAATCAACTAAAAAAAATAGTCATACCTCAGTAATTGCTATAAGTAAATATTTACTTTTAAAACTAAATTAAAAATTGAAGTGAATCTTACAGACTTAGTGTGCTGCACACTGAATATCACAAAAGGCCAATTTAGTCTGAGTGCTCTGAGTATGTTTTAAGAAAGACAGTTGTCTTGGCTAAATCAACTATTGCTACTTTTTAAAGTGAAAAAAAGCTTCTTGGTCATCTTTTAGGTCAGGGGACTGGGAGGGTTTCCATTCATAGGAAGAATAACATTGACTAGAGCAACAGAAATGTGTTTTTTTTTTTAAAAATGCCTTTGCAAGATGAAAGGTCAATTACTGTCTTATGTATCAATATCACAATATAAATACACATTGTTTTCTAGACCACAGTCTGTTGTGTGTCTGTGTGTTCTGTGGCTTCCCGATGTGTTTTAGTCATTTCAGGGTATTCAGCAAAGCAGTTTTAACTGCTCTTGCTTGAAATATCACATACTTGTCAAAATTATAGTCCTTAGGAGATCACAAAGAAGCTTGTATTTTGCAAAACAACTAATATTCTCTCATTTGCAGTGATCTAAAGGCAGTACAAGAGGTATTTTATGTATTTTTATTACATTTGCTTTTAAAGGGACTCCCCTTTTCGGAATTTGCAGTGGTTTGATTGAAGTCTGTCTGGAGGACATGTTTTGTAACCCATGAACTGCTGAAATTGTTTGTGTCTCTTGAACAGATGATAGATTCCAAATGACTTTCTCAAGCAGCAGCAGAAGATCTGTCTAGGAAAAATAACCCCTCTGAGGTTGCACTCCCCTAAATGTCTGTCAGCCCAGTGCACAAGCACGATCACATTTTGTGTTGTCACTAGACATGGAAAACCCTGCTAGGATTGCAGAGCCACGCATTGGGAGATCTAAGGCATGAGGCTGCTTTTGCTCCCTTACTTTGGCACCAGTGAATGGATGCAGTAGAAAGCTGTCTAATTGCATAACTGTTTTCCTTTTCCATATGCCCTGCAAGAATCCCTTTAATGCAGGAAATGGTCTATGCATACTGAATAAGTGGTTTTAATAACTCAATGTTTTGGTTTTTTCTTTGTCACTCTGAATTGTAGCCATAAGCCTAATTGATTGCTGTAAGTACAAAATTATCATTTACGTGTGGCCTTCCATATGGTTCATGCCTTAGGAAGATTTTGCTTCTCTTCACATCTGCAATCCCCTTCAGCTGTTTCTGCACATACCATATTGAAGCACATAAGTAAAAGGTAAAACTGTCCAGTAATGTGATCTGCCTTAGTTGTGACGTGGCATTTTGCATCTTGATTTGCATCTCTTGGCACTGTTGTGTATTAAGTCCCTGGCATATCAAGTCACTCTGAAAATAAGGACTGGAATATGTTGGGTTTTGTATGTTACTGTCATGGAATAGAAAATCTGTGGTAGAAGAGGAAAGGTATCCATTTGTCTAGGGCAGCATTTCTTCACTACCTGTGTTTACTTTTCCTGTTTACTACTGTCCCACTTCTGTGACAAATGACATGGAAAATTCTATGTGCAGTAGCAACAAAACCTGAGGCTGTGCCATGACATCACTTGGACACACATGGGAAAAAACATGCAATGGAATCACTTTGACAACCCTTTAGAGGGGTCCATGAGCAGGATTAGAAATTTTGCATCCAACCTACTGCCCCAAACCGAACCAGTTTGGTGCATCTTCACTTTGTGTATAGACGAGGCTCAAAGAGGAATCAGAAGTCCTTGGTTCTTCTGGGATTCTGGTAGTACCTCCTACTGTAGCCAGGTATTTTAGTTGTTCCCTTCTTTGATTTGTCAAGCTATTTTTCTTCCCTTTCTGTTGTGGCCCGAGTTAGTTTCTGCTGCCCCATTTGCTAAACAGATCTTGACTTCATCTTTTCACCCATCTGTAGCTTCCTGCCTGGTCAGGCCAAGTCCTTTCCTAGACCACTGTTTCTCCTTTCCTTGTCCAGCTGCCTCTGTGTTCAGTCCTCGACTCTCCCTGGGCACAGTATCCACTTGCCACTTGTTTTCCTCTATGACTTTACAGTTCTTTCCTACATCTGTTGTCATCTGTAGTCAATCCATTCTTCTCAATATATTTCTCCCCTGAGGGATTTAAAAAACACAAACAAACAAAAAAACCCAAACAAACAAACAAACAAACAAAAAAAAAAAAACAAAAAAAAAAACAACCTGGGGTTTTTTGGCTGATTTCATTCTTTTGGCATTATAGATTCTCTGCTGAATTTTCTTGCATTCCTCACCTTCAGTACTGGTATGACTTCATCAAGATAATCTTTCCAAAATTTCAGCCTTTGCTTGGCCAGATACTCAGGTTTTTTCCTTTTTCCAACATCCTTGCTTCTAGGTCCCCCGTGGTGTCTCTCGCTCTCACCTTTAGTCCTTTTTAGTCAGTCCTGTCTCTCCTTCCACACTCACACACTGGCTCTTACCCTCGACAAGTTCAGTGCAATCATGGTTTGCTCTTACACTACTTTTTTCTTAAAATTCTTAATTGTTTTTCCTGAAACTTTTTTAAGAGAAAAATAATAAATTGCAGCAAACCATTATCACAGAGTATTTTTTGAAAAAAATCATTATAGTTTGGGAATGGTCTAAGCAACTGAAAATGGAACTTTATTATAGCAAGAACTTTATAATAAAACCTTAATTGATCTCCTATTTCAAATCCTCACATGTATTTCTTATATCTGAACCTTACTGAGGGAAGAGCTGATAAAGAACTTCTTATCATATACCTGAAAATGAAAGTAAATAATATTTTCAATGAAACACCCACTGTGCATTTCAATCTGTCAGAGCAGCCCTTCTGGAATACCAAACAGATGCAGTCCTTTGGGCTAACTTTCAAAAATGAGAACCCACAAAATTTTAATAGGCAATCTTAAGGGAAAGGGCAATCTTTCTCCTGCAGAAAGACGATGGTGAAAGTGCTTTCCCATAAACATCTGACCTCGTTCAATGCAAACTGTGCAGAACTGTTCTTTTCTCACAGGTGGTGTGCTAGTGTGTAAAAGCTGAAGAACCCAGGGAAACACAGGGGCTTTCCTGCTTCTGCTAGAACAGGCTGTGCTTGCATTTGCACGGGCACAAAGGAGAGGCTTGGAGGATGCAGGTCACAGGGATCTGCCACGTCTGAGGGCACAAAGTGGAGCTCACAGCAACCAGTTTGGGCCTTTGCCCAGGCAGGTGATTGGTGCAGGGCAGGAGGTATGTTGCAGTATCCCAGTGTGTCCCCAGCTCTCTCTGTGCCAGTCAATAACCATTCTCATTTTTAATACTGGAGGAGAGGAAAGAACAGTGTCAGCTGTAGTTACAGATACTTCACTAACCAGTTTCTGACCATCAGAGTCTGCTGTTCTCTGCCTTGCCTTAGAAGCAGTTCCACATTTAAGTCAGCTCAGCTTTCCTGCATGTCCTAATCTCAGTAATGAAAGAAAGGTTATAGGGGACAGCTTTGACCATCAGTTTTATACTTAATTCTTCATTATCTGTTTTTCTGCTAAAAGGTGAAAGAATATAGATGCAAAGGAGAGATGTGAATGTGGTAGAAAAAAGATGCAAGATTTACAGTAAATGGTATCTTAAATGCATTTATTCTAATGCTTTCCAAATTGTTATTCATTAACTGTAGAAATCTAGGTGTTTAAATGACACAAACCCTTCTTGCTAGCTGTAAATTAAAGAAAATAAAAATATATACATGCTCTTCTAATGTCCTTTTTATGATCTGGTTGCTAATGTGCTTTTATGCACACTTAATAATGCACACAGTGAAACAGAAGTTGTATTTTTTTAAGACTGATGAGATACCTTTGTCAAGATACAATCTGTTTTCAGTAAAAACACTATTTAAAACAGTAGCAGTCTCTAAATAATGACATTATGGAGCTGCTGACAAAGAAGAAATAATAGATTGTGCAAGAATGCCTTCTGGAATTACATTAGCTATACACTCATTTTAGAATTATTTGTATAAATGAAATGTGTGTCTGGTTTAGATTATATATTTAGTTTATACATTTATATGGTGCTTTGTATTATGGTTTCATTAACAGTCATCCTCAAGTCTTAACCCTGCCTTTATACTCCATGCCTAAATTAATTTTCATGTACATGGTCCCATCTTGTCCATAATGTGTTTATGTTTTATAGACACATAAATTAATTTTAAAACTTAGCAACTGTTAACTGCTTTCTCCCCATTTCTCCCCTTGTTGCTACATTTCCACCTGTATTTGGTATTTCTGATCCTGTTATCTAGATGATTTCTGCTTGTGTAGTATTGCTGAAAGGCTTACCAAGATTCTGCTGCCCTGCAAGACTTCACTCCCCAAAGGCACCCAGTGCTTGCCATCGGGGGCATTTCTCCCTTCAGTGTGCCCAGGCACCGGTGGCATGCTGCCAGCCATCCCTCGTGGCACCCTCTGGACCTCTTGCCAGCGTCACGTTTCATTATCCAACATGCAAGGAGGGTGTGCCCAGGTGGGGTCGGGCTCCTCTGCCAGGGAACTGCAGTAGGACAGGAGGGCAGGGCTGGAGCTGTGCCAGGGGAGGCTCAGAGGGGACATCAGGAAGAAATTCTTTATAGAGAGGGTGATCAGGCACCAGAATGTGCTGCTCAGGGAGGGTGGATTCACCACCCCAGGCTGAGGGGACTGAGATAAGACTGGAGGTGGCGTCAGTGCCACGGGCTGGGAACCACAGTGGGGTTGGATCAAGGGTTGGACTTGATGATCTTAGAGGTCTCTTCCAACCCAGATGATCCTGTAATCCTATGTCTGACAATTTCTTAGGTCATTTCTGGCACATTCCTGCGTCCTGTCCTGTTATTGTAACTTCAGCAGGGACCCAACTGGCCTTTTCATTTGCTTACACCCCGAAGAGTATAGAGATTCAGTAAAGTCTGATGGCTGTTCCAAAAGATAATGGTATTCTATGCCCCCTGAGCAGCCACTACAATGTGACCTGCAAAGAGAGACATACCAGTAAATCTCGAGCTTCTCTTTGCCACTGCTAGTCAGCTGTGTAAGTCTCACACTGTGCATTGAAAATTCAACACAAGAATTGTGCCCAGCAGAGTCAGAATTAAAATTATTTAGCAACTGTCTTTTAATATTCAACAGAAAGTTTCAAACAATGGTAAATTATGTGGATCATTATATTTATTCTCAATTCTGCATGTTGAACTCTTATTTCAGCTGAAACAGAATAAGTGAAAAAGTGAAGTCTTAATACGTCAAGTTTTTATATAGCAATGCAGAATGCAAGAGAATACCTTTCAAGAGCTCAAAGAGAATTTATGCAGGCTGTAGTCTTGTGAAAATTGTAGCAGGATTTTGTAAAGATGGAGAGGGATTTAGACCTGCTCATATTTCTTAAAACCTTTCTTCCAGAAGTGCTGTTTGCCTTTATATTTTTGTGAAGTACTATTTCAGGAATTGCTCTGTGGGAAGGATGGCATCTCCTGAATTGTACCTCTTCAGTAATGAATGCAAAAGGTTGGAGTGAGGTAGGCAAGCACTAGTGCACTCAGGGGACACGCTCAGGCCCTGCCTCCCCACTGCTGAGAGCCCAGGAGAGGCAATTCTAGCACAGAGGAAAAAACTTTAAAAAGGGACATATAGATCATGATGGTCTAAAAGGTGAAGCACTTTGCAATTATGTGAGAATAACAATTCCAATGTGTCCTTTAGTTTGAACGTGAATTTCTTGGGTTCACATTGTGCATATGATAGCAACTACAAAAATGCCTCAGAAATGTAAGTAGAAAATAAAATATTTATGTATGTCCTGTTACCTAGGCAAGTTTAGTTTAGAAGATCACTTTTCTTGTCGTTTTTGGTGTCATTTTAACTGATAGACTGCTTTGTTATACTGTATTTTCCTTTTTAAAGTAATCATAATGTCTTGTTGTTGAACTTTGACTTTGTCTTTCTTTTGTTTCTGCAAATCTATGTTAAGCAGATTTCTCAATGCACAAGAATAAGTTAGTGTTATGTGGCTCTTACCTTAGAATCCTGGTGGATTATTTTGGTTGAGATATGAGCGTGATCAGTGATCCACTGATACACTGGCTGTGTAAAACCAGTACCTCAGTACAGAACACTTTGTTGACTTGCTCTCCTGTTGTTCCTCTGATGTATGCCTGGATAGCTCTGGATGGTGGGTGGTCCCAGTTGTTCAGGTCTCGTGGTGATGTTTAATGTGAGAAGTCGTATGAAAAGGAATACAATATATGTTACAGGCCAGCAGTGAGCTGGAAATTGATACGTGAAGAGATAGGTAATGTAGATTTAAATTTAAAATTCCTTCCAGTGTTGGAAAGAGAACCTACAGGCTCTTTGCAAATGAAAAACTTGAAAGAAAGCTGAATTCTAAGGCTGAAGTTGAATCTTTGGTAGTTCAGAGATGGTTAAAGCCTGTTTTCCTGCTGGTTGCGTCGAACTATAACATGCTCTTTCCTTGCTTGGTATTAGCCTTTTAACAGGAACTGGAGTTAAGAGAGTCTGTGGAAGGCAAAAAGTGGAGTCAAGGGAGAGGATTTAGAGAATCTGAAGAGTATTTATCTTGACTTAGAGAAAAAATAGATCCTTGGATCTTTTTAAACCAGGAGAAACGGGAATGGACAGGAGGGCATAGGGGAAGGATGCTTAAGGAATGGATTCAGTGCTGCCCTTAGCTGAGGTGGATGGATGTGTTGAACTCAGATTTATAATGCTCTGGCCTGAGGCAGCCAGAGGTTGTGCTGCACGAGGTGGTTGTGCCTGCGGGGAGCCTGACTCGGCTCTGGGGGAGCTGCTTGCACTGCTGTGTAATCCTGCAGTTCCACCTGCATGAGGGGGACAGTGCTGGGACACACGGCAGGTCCTCAGGTGGAACACAGAGTAAGAATGCCAGTGCATGATGTTTAATCACTTGTGGCTTGGTAGGTTCATAACATCAGTCAGGAAGCAATAGGCAAATATATGGATATTATGCAAGGTATATTTATTCACTTTTTTTTTTAACAGAACACAAAATTTAAAAAAATAAATTTGCTGTAACAGACTTCTTTTTAAAGAAATGTGACTGTTTTCATTTCCTTTCTTGCAAATAATATTTTCTTCTGTTTTCAGTGTTCTCAAAATACTTAAATGTTTAAGAACCTTTAAGAAAACAATACCAATAGTTTGTTGTACAAGCAGCCAGTATGCATTTGCGAAGGCACAGTCAGGGAAAATGGTGTTTCTTTTCTCTGTAAGAGCCCATGAACTGTGTTGTCCTGGGCAGGGATTGCACACACAGATGCCCCCACAACAAAGCATTTCTGTGGGACAGGGTGGCTGCTGCTTTTAGGTGTGTGCAAGGAATTTCAGAGCTCACTGCAAAGTCCTGTCAACACAGTCGGTCTTCAGGAGGCTTTTTGCTTTAGTTCAGGGAAACGATTTCTTTATTTCTTTGCTTTGACAAAGAGGGAGTTTCAGAGCCCAGAGTGGAAAGATGAGGTTTTCAATTTACAAACAATTGTTTTTTATGAATACATAACTCACTGTTGTGCATGGTGATGTGTACCAGAGTGCAGAGGCAATAAATACAGGCCACACCAATGTTGCAATCGATGGATTGCAGGTTGCTGCTCCACTGACTAAAAAGTCACTTCGGAGATCAACCATACCCCCAGGGGTGTATCAGATTTCATGGCTCCTTTTTCATCCTGGCCTAGTATTTATAAAAATGATACACCCCCATGCTTTCCAGTAGGAGTTCTAACTTCCCAAGAATTTCAGGTGTTTAATCTGCTTTTGAAGATCATAATGGAATGCATAAGACTGTTTCAAAAATTCCCTTAAAATGAATCTATATGAGTCTGTGGCATATGGCATATATGTGTTCACTAAGCTTGGACTTTCTCATTGTTAATGCTTTGTGCTTGTAGAGAAATCCTCTGAATGTAATTTACAGTTATGGAATTGGATTACATTGGTTGAACTGCAGTCCATCTAGCAAACTAAATGATAGCAGTCAGATCTTTATGGATTAGTATCCCATCAGCTTCTGTGTATGAAGAGGAACTCTTTCAGTATTTATAGAGATATTTTTTCGGTCATAGTAACTCTGGGTTGCAGAATAAACAGGATTTGGGGACATAACCAGGCTACATGGCATGAAAGATGCTTGGGATATCCAGCAGCTTGCTCAGAATTGAGATTTTGTTGTTGCTGTGCTGTATACAGTATTTAGAAAACTCAGCTGAGCTAGTACTTTTAAGAGGGAGGAGGAATCCTCTCCCTTTTTTCTTTCTTCTTTTACCCCTTGAATGTAAATCACATTACACTTCGAAACTCTGATAGTCAGAAATGAGGACTCACAGGTAAACAAGAAATGCAAAGTTAAAGCTTCTGTTGGAGTATTCCAATATCAGTCTGAGGGTGGGATAGCAACCACTTTCAAGTAGAGGAGTCTGAATGTGAGGGAGGTAAGGAGAAGAACTCATTTTGTAATTCCCCTTTCATATAAATGAGGACTAAATTTACAAGGCCATGCTGCTCTGTGAGAGCTCTGGTGCTGATTTTTTTTATTACCATAACAAAAATCTAATTTTAAAAATCCATAAGCAATTATCTGGTTGTGTTGAGGAAAAACAGGCACTTGGGTTCTGTGTATAATGGGCTATTGTTTGGGGGTGCAGATTGCATTTCTTTTATGTGTTTTGAGCTGAATAAAAGCCTTCTTACTATTTGCTACAAACCAAAACCCAAAACCAAACTAAAGCAAACCAACCAAACAAAAACAGAAGCAAACAAACAACCACCAAGAAGAAAGTGCTTTGCTTCTGCTCTTCTTAAAAGCCCTACAGAATCACATCCTGAGAGATCTGCTCATGGCTGGCAGTATTTTCCCATGCTTTTTGTAGTACTTTTGAATAGTACTTCCCCACAAATGTTGTTTGGTCCATGGCAGTGCAGAATTTTGACAATAATATGAATTTTTCATACTTTGTTCTAAGGGAAAAAGAAAAAAAGAAAACTTCTACATCTTCCAGATATGTTATTAACTGTACCTGCAGTTGTACCAACATGCAAAAATAGATATAGGTAGAAATATGAACTGACACTTCCAAGCAGTGCTGTTTCTACTTGCCATATAAAAGTGTAGTACCCTAACACTTCTGTCATCTCTAAAATACAACTCAGTTGAAGTTTGCTAAAAGTGGCTCAGTTCTCAGAAGTATTGATTCCATTTATGGGGTTTTTTTCTTCCAATTTACTTTGCATAGCATCTTGTTTCATTTCATATGCTAAAAGATTGGCAACTGCTAAAAAAGTCTCTTAGAAATCTGTCAGGAAAAATAAAATAATCCTATGGGCAAACAAGCTCACATAAAATACTACTGGGTTTATTTGCTGGCCTATTTAATCTATAGAGGACTTTCCAAACAGAAAACAAACAGTATGGTTAATATACAACATAACTAAGTAATTTTCCACATATGTCTTTTTAAAAGGCAATCTTGGTAAAGCAGGATTTGCTTAGCAGAAGTACTCACAGCCCCATGAAAGCAGGAATAAGGCAAAAGGAAGCATTTATAATTTGGCTGCAACAAGGAAAAGGATGATTGAAAAAAAATTCTCAGTGAGAGTGATTAGTCCCCCGAGCAGTGTGCCCAAAGAGGAGATTTTTAAAGTTTGACTGGTCAAGACTCAGAGTAACTTGATTCAGATTTAAAATTGTGTTTGTGTGGAGGAGTTAATTACTGTAAATGGCCTCCAGATGTCAAATAGAACCAAAGTGACTCTGTTTCTGTGATGGGCAGTCAGGGTTTAGGTGACAGCCTTGTGGCTTGTCAGTTTATCACTGGATGGAGTACCAGGAGGAAAGTGTCCTTTTTGAATAAATCAGGGCAAGGTTCATTTCTGTTAAAGTAATTTTTATTGAAAAGCAGAGTTGCACCTTTTTTGTTTGTTTGTTTGAAATGAAAAGCATGGTCAAGACTGCTCAGTGGGTTTGGAGGACTTCTTTCTCTCCCTCTCTGCAATTCTAATCCTATGAAGCATGAAAAAAGAAGGTATTTTTATTCATGCAGATCAAACAGGTTTTTTTCGAAACAGGCTCTGGCCATGTGAGGAGTTTTTGAAATTTCACCACTCTACTCTTTACTTGTAGCTTCTGTAACCACTGGTGTTTTGCATTTTGACTACTGGATTGTGTTACTGACTTTTTAACCATGATTTGACCTTGTGATCTGCTCATAATTCTTTCTTATCACTGTGTTATGGCAGAAAACAGAATCCTTATCAAGGACTTAGTGATCCCTTAAAGGCTCTCATATTAATAAGTGTCATACCTTTATGAAGGCCCCGCTTACCAACACGACATTTCTAACCCCATCAAACTGCTGCAATTATATAGGTGGATTGAACAGCCTCACTGTCTTGAGCATTGGGAGAGAGGTAGAAAGCTGATTAAATCTTGTGTCTAACATCCCTGAGATTTTTTTCTCTGGAAACTCTACTTTTAGCGTTTGTTTTAAAATCTAACACCTTCCTTTTATTGAGCTCCACTGTATCAACAGAAGCATTTTGGTAGAGATAGTTGAGTACAGCATAGTCTTTGTATAGTACTTCAAATTTCAGCTAAGTTACAGCAGGAAGAAACTTTCTATCAAAGTAGAGCAAAGTTTGTCAATAAGATGGAAAACTGCTGTCATCTAAAAGGATTTTTCAATCTGTTTCCTTGTGTTTAAAGAGCAGACAAGTGACAGTGAATATACTTCATTTAAATTTCAACTTGCATCGTTGCTACAAAATATTTGTGAATGTGGGTAGCATATTGCATGTCTGGTAGGAAAATATGAGATATTAGGAGCTCTATGATTGTCATTATCACCTCTCAGTTTATATAACCTGTAATTACCTATAACACTTGATGAACATTCCTTATTACCTCTGACAAACCTTTTTTAAGTCTTCATGAATTGTTACATTGTCTCCAAAATTTTAATAAATTGGTGTCAGTTGAATTCCAATTATTTTGTATATCAGTATAGTTCTTGTTGACATATAAAGCAGCCTGCTTAATCTTTTAATCTTAAAAAAGTTATATTAAATAAGTGGGCTTTGTCTTAATCTAAAATCATGGTGGAGGCTCTTTTGGCAATGGAATTTTTGATTTTATCATTCCAGCATCTCCACCTGTCTCCTTTAGACATGAATCTCACTCTGTTTGCCACCTGTTTCAGTTTCCCAGTGGAGTGAAGCTCCTATTATTGTTACAGAACCGGCAACAGATGAGCTGTGGCTGCTCTCAGAGACAGCAAATCAGGCCAGCACCATGGACAGAGACAGGTCAGACAGGCATCCCGGGGCAAGGCATTCCTAATAACTTGTGGCAGCAAGCTGATAAAATGCTTTGAATGTAAAGCTTTTGTCCAAGGGATATCCCCTGTTTCTTTTCTACTCCTTTGATACCTTCCCTAGAGGTTCAGGTCCCATAAGTTAACAAGATTGGATGTGAGAATTTCAACCCACAGTGTAAAGCAGAATTTAGTATTTACTGTTGCTTCTTTGGACTATCAGCTCATGCTTTATGTTGCCTGTTATTGTGTCAGTAGAAAGGTAAAATATAATTAGTACAGCTCTGAAGCTTGAGGGCTGATGGCATGTTGCTATGCACCACGGTCATGAAGCATACTAAAAAGAAAGGAATTTAATTACAAACCTTTAGCATAAATCATCCTGAGCATGGATGTACAGATCACCTAGTCAGATGAGCTGCTACGTGCAGTTGTCTGGCAAAGTGGAGAATTTACCAAGCACTGAACTGTGTCACTGGGAGCTGGATTTAACACAGTAACTTTATGCTCACACAAAGCTCTTCATGAATGAGATTTGAAAAACGTTAACTGCACCAATCTCAAAGGATCATCACAGTGAACATGATAGTGTGTCTGTGCTGAATATTTCCACTTAGCTAATCCAAACCTATTAGAGTAACTCAAATACTACATTCAAATGGAGAAAAGGAGCTTGAGCATAAAACTCCCTGGACAAATTTAGTCCCATTTAATGATATATATCTTGAAGAGAATTTGCTTTAATCCATAGATAATGCTCTGGCATAGGAAGTACAGATTTCTAAATTCTAGACTTTTTGTCTTTTTTCTTTAAACAGGTAAAACTTTAATTATAATGAAACCTTAAATTTTAACAACATACATTATATTATTGGATTCATGTATGTATACAGCCTGTTTGTCAGAGGAGAAGAGCCTGTGGTCTCTTGAGCCATGCCTGGTACGCCCCCTTCTAGTTCAGGACAGCAATTGAGCACCTGATATTAAAAAGAGAATATCAGTTAGGAAGAATAATAGGAACTCACTGTTGCTCTAAATAGATACATTAACCTTCATAGTTTAGCTCTCTCTTAGCCCTACTTATTTAATCTAGATTCATATGCATCTTACTTACCCAGATATGATGCTGAAAATTAATTAGACATGAACAAATTCCTGTATCTATCCAAACTTACTCCCTATATAATATTCCCTGCATGTAGTCTGCTCCCTTGGCTGCTGAGCACTCTGATACTTCCCTCATCAAGATGGATCTCCTGCCTCTTGCATTTCCTTTGTCATATATTATCCATTACCAGCCCTGTGGAGGAATGGGGTCTTGCTGAATGATCTGAAATATGAGCACTCAGAGCTTCCTGAGCTTCCTCTGGGAGACCATTGAGGGCCCACCACACTTGGAGGCTCTGCAGTCTTAGCTTTGAGGGGTAGCAAAATCCTCAGAGGCCAAGGCTGCAGGGGAGAGGCTCAAGACACCATGAGGCTAGTGAGATCTGTAGAGCAAGAAATTCCATATGTTGTTAAAGTATTTCTGCTCCATTCATGCCTCTAAGATTTCCTCAGAGTTTGTTTTTCTAAGGTCACATTGGCAATTTGATCATATATTCATAAAAATGCTTGTGAATTATTGCCACATTGTTTTCGCTTTGTTTCCTCATAATTAATTCAAACAAAAAAAGCCTGATTACCGGTTTTTGTCATCTGACTACCAATGTTAGGTCTGTTTAGGTGGTTTGATCTTAATTGTCACCTGATGTGCTTCCAGTGCCTATCTACAAGATACTGATTTTTTCCAAAATCACAGCAGAGCCCAAGTTGCTTAAGGGAGAAACAGATATTGCCTGCTGATAAGCAAAGCCTTGGTATTCAGTTCTGAGACAGGCAGTGTACTCTCCACTGGACTAAATGTGTACCTGGTGTACNAAAAAAAAAAAAAATCATAAATAGGCAAGTACACCCTTGGTTCAAGAGATTTGGTTTGAGCCTGTCTGTGTGTGTGACAGTAGGGCAAGACAGGGTGGTTCCTACACTGTGTGTTGAAATGCCAGCTCTGATGGGGCCTAACAGAGGATTATCAGGAAGAGGGGCTAAACTGGGCATGTTTATGAATTTACATGCCCAGTGTCCTAAAACACACTTGAGTGGCTACTGATTTTGAAGTAAATATGTTATATGTGCCTCTGATTAATGCGTGCCTTACTCTGGGACACAGGCACTATACTCAGAGAAGCCAACTAATAGATGATAATATCTTATCTTTCCAGTGCAATTACCTCTTAAAATGAGGAGAACCTTTCACTGAAAAGATAAACTTGTCCATAGCAGGGCTTTAACATCTTGAAAGATGATGTGCATGGCCAGGTCATTGGCTAAGACTAATATTAGGCTAAGAGTAAGCTCTTAGTTTTTGTAATAAATCCGAAGTATGGTTATAGCATCCCTAGGAAACAGTCCCTTAATTAGGGGTTATCCTTCAAGGCACACACCATGTCTTATCAGTGCTTCTTTTATCTTAAAGGTGGTTTTGATAGTAGCTTAGTGCTGTGAGCAAGCCATCTATTTGATAATTAGCATCCATTTTCCAGTCTTCCTGTTCTTTCTTTAAAGATGTTCTTCCTTTTTAAATCGATAATTATATTTTTAAATTGAGGATTATGTGACTAAAAGAGAATCAACGCTAATTTTAAAGGCAGTATATACTGACATTAAATTGTTTTCTTATGTGAGGTGACTTTTCTTATGGGAAGAGATTTTCCCCCTCCACTGTGCCCTTATCAGACCCCACCTGGAGTGCTTTGTCCAGCTCTGGAGCCCCCACACAAGAGAGGCATTGATCTGTTGGAGCAGGTCCAGAGGAGAGACACTGAGTTGGTCAGAGGGTTGGAGGGCCCTGCTGTGAAAGCAGGCTGAGAGAGCAGGGCTGCTCAGCCTGGAGAAGAGAAGGCTCCAGGGGGACCTCATTGCCCTCCTCCAGTACCTGAAGGGGGCTGCAGGGCAGCTGGAGAGGGACTTTCACTAGGACCTTTCACTTTTCCAAGGACAAGCTGAAGGAGGGGAGATTTAGACTTGATATCAGGAAAAAATTCTTCCCCATAAGGGTGGGGAGGCCCTGGCACAGGTTGCCCAGAGAGGCTGTGGATTCCCCAGCCATGGAAGTGTCCAAGACCAGGTTGGATGGAGCTCTGAGTAGCCTAGTCTAGTGGAAACCCTCCCTGTCCATGGCAGGGGAGATGAAACTACATGGTTTTTAAGGTCCTTTCCAACCCTGATCATTCTAAGATTCTATATAGCTTGTCCTATTTGATAGCTGTATTGACTATGAATTCAGCCTTGAAGTTTCTTTTTATTCCCCTAAACCTTTCTTTTTCTCCACATCCCCACCGCACAGATGCATTGTCATGATTTTGATCCATGGTACAAATCAGTCTTTAGTGACAACTCAGAATTCACCTTCTAACTGGCTACTTGTCAGCATTATGGAATAATTTCACAGGTGTCTGATTTCCTTCACTGATGTTTTCTGTGAAGACTTAGGAAGATCTTGTCTTCATATTGCAGAGAGAAATGGTCCTCAGTGTTGAACTGATCCCTGCCATTGCCCAGCTCTGTCCTTTCCTCTTCATGTCTGATTATCACTGCGCACTGCTTTGTGGCCGTCCTCGAGCATGTTTGACTTTAACAATAAAACTACTCTGTGCTTCCATTAAAGTGTGCTAACTGTAGTAGCATTATCTAACCATGAGGATGAGTTGGGCTATCCTAGCTGACCTTTCCTGAAGGGAACTGATGTCCTGAATTCAATACCAAAACCTATTACAAAATTTGGAACCTGCATTTTAAAAATTAACTATCATCTAATACACTAAATATGGTTGAGAAATCTATTTCTTTTCATTCATTTAAAATTCCTTTTCTTCATCCTTTTCCTGTAAATAACTTCATTTTCACACCTTGCTTCTGCTACCTCCCACCTTCTTTCACAGACATTCTCTCTGCAGAGACTTTCTCATTTTGTAGAAGAACCTCTATTTTCCCCTGAATTATAGCATGATTTAACTGTAAAGTTGAAAGCACACATTGTTTCTAAATTCATGATGAACTTGTTATGCCTGTTTCCTTTTTAAAGTTCCTTATCTGTCTATGAAGGTTTAAATCCCTTTTTTCCCATTCTTACATAGGAGTCTGATAAAAAGCATGCATATGTTTTTTTATTCCCATTAAGAGGAGTCCGCCCTGAACCACCACCATTTATGTCTAACCAAAAGATAAAAGAATTTTGTTAACACAATTAATACAATTTACCTAGGCAGAGATGTTATTTTTGATTGTATTCTGGAGTCATTGGCAGTGATGTACTACACGTGAATGCCTCCTTCTGCTAGATGCACAATTGGTAATAAGTATGTTGTATGCATGGGATAATGTTTCCCTGGTTTAGTCACACTTTTGTTTCCCATTTTCATCTGTGTTGCTTCTGTGTACAAAGTGGAGTAACAATGCCTCAAGAGTTTGACTGTATTTTCAATGAGTAGGTGGCATTATGCAAATGAAGACTAATATGTAAAGAAATAGCTAGTGGTGTTGTGGATAGTAAAATCTGTGTTTAATAAATAATCCCCAAGGAAATGAAAATTCAAGTAGTGCAAGTCCTAATGATACTTAAAACTGCTGGAAATGTGCAGAGAGCAAAGAGGCTGAGCAGAGTAAATGAAGAGTGTGGAATTGCCATGGTCTGAGGTCTGTCAGAAACACCAAAACACACATTCCTAGCCTAGGTGTGCATGTCCATGCTCAGTGATAAAGCTCAGGACTTGCCAACCACAGTAGCATGGCCCTCTGGAATGGCTCTGAGTTATTCAGGAGGGACTTTGCTTAGTGCCTTGGTGCCCCAGAGCTTGGGAAACCTGCTCCTTACCTGGGAACACTGCTCTTACTTCAAGGTGAGTGATGGAGTTTTCAAAATGTCCAGGCTCTGTACTCTTTTGGAGATCTGTAGTCCCTAACAAGTCCAGATCAATACCCAATCTGATCTAAAGGTGTATCATCTAGCTGCATTTGAAAATGCAATTTGAAAAGAGATTAAGATAAATGCTATTAAAAGATAAAAGATAGATTCATGCACAGTCTAATTTTTGACTCAAGGTTGGGGTTTTTTGTAGTTTTGTTTTATCTTGAAGTTCAAAACCATTTTTCTGAATACTAAACATAATTTTTGCACAAATGATCAAAGCAATCCATAACTCTGTCTTCCACA
Organism: Formicarius rufipectus; assembly: GCA_013399695.1. Taxonomy (NCBI): domain Eukaryota; kingdom Metazoa; phylum Chordata; class Aves; order Passeriformes; family Formicariidae; genus Formicarius; species Formicarius rufipectus. The sequence goes on along the minus strand of VXAU01001195.1, from coordinate 7,845 downwards.
ACACATTTACAAAGCTTTCATGTTTATGTATGATTCCTGTAAAGGGGTTTGAACAGGAGGAGAACAGAATTTTCAAACATTGGTGAGCTTCAAATAAACTATTTCATTGATTTACTTGTTCATGTAGCAAATTATTAAAATGGCCTTTGAACAAAATTGATATTTATCTCCCTGTATTTAATTTAATTGATAAATGTAGTCAACATCAGCAAGAAACTGCTGTCTGTCATAAACTTTTTCATAGACATGTTTTATTCAGGGGACAGTTCTGCATTTATTGATTATATTAAATGGTATTTTTATCTATTGTCAAGATTTCAGTTAATATTTTGAAATGTACTTACAGTAATATGAGGTAAACAGCAGTCAAGAAATTAAAAAGAATTGCAGGAAAAGTACAACAATGCCAAACTTACATTTTACTGTCCAATACTTTAATGACTTGTTTATTTAAAAAAAAAAAAAAAAAAAAAGGCTGATTTTTAAATGGATATAAACCCTCCCTCTGATTTTTAACACGTTAGGCAACTAATTTTAGCTGCTGCAAAATCTGTTGGTTCTCGTGTCACTGTCCACATGATATAAAGCTTCTTGCAAATTTTCCTGTAGCCTGAGAATTCCCCTTCAGCTGGGCTGCCAGGTGACTAGAAAGCCTTGGGAAACACAGGGCAGCCTCAGACACTACCTAGTCCAGATTGCTTTGGGAAAAACAGGAGCTGCCTGGGCAAAGCTGGCAGTGCTCTGTGGAGTCTTCTGCACTCTGCCTGGGAGCTCAGGGTGAGGCAATAGTGCTGCAGCAGGACAGAAAGAATGTGGGGAAATCCATCTCTGCTTCTCTCCTTTGTAGTTCTGAATTTGCCCTCCTACCTTAATAGCTGCATTTCCAGTGCCAGGGTATGACACGAAGAAATCATCTGTTTCTAGGATAATAGTTGCTGAAACCCTACAGAATCTCTTGGGACACACACAAAAAAAAAAAAAAAAAAAAAAAAAAAACCACAAACAAAAACAAACAAAAAAAAAACATTCCTGAAGTCATGATGGGGTAAAAAATGTATTTTAATAACTCTTTCCTCAAACTTCTTTCTGTGCAAGCCAGAAGAAGCTTTTCTGTCTTTGGCAACAGATCTGATGCTTAGTTGGGATATTTCCTTGTTACTTGTGACAAATACTGTGATATTTGGTCATTTCACAAGCAAATCCATGTTCTTAGAAACAGCATTTCAACAAAAATTGCATTAGTCATCTCTGATCCACTGCTGACAAATACACATGTGAATCACTCTATTATCTTGCAGTGAATGTGTGTTAATTAATCAGATAGAGTATTAGAAACTTTTTGGCAGTGAAGTGGTATAAAAGCCTCCTTCCAACACCCCCTCACACACACACCCCTCTAAGAAAATATGTGAAGTTTTACAAATGAAAAGAGAGAATTCTGTGAATATTTTAGGTACAAAGTCATTTAAAATAGATACAAGCAAATTATGTAATCAGCTTTGAGGTATCTAAGAAATTAACAAATGGGTTGAAATCTACGTGGTGCATTGGTTTGGTTTCAAGTCAATAGATGTTAGCAAATAATTCTGAATTAAGATAATTCAATGCATGGAATATTTCTTGTGTCATGGAACATATAGGGTAGCATAGGGCAAGTACAGCTGTGATTAAAATCAGGAGTCATACCCAAGGAATAGGTAGTTGAGGACTAACATATCCAACTTCATAATATTCTCTAGAGTAATTGTAAGAATCTATAGGATTTTCTTTTTTCTTGCAGTATACAGAGATTAGAATGTTGAAGTTCTCTGCTTTTACCAAGCTTAACATTTAACTTATTTGCCTCCTATGTTTGGTGTCTGAATCTGTCAGATCATCTGTGTTCATAGAATCATCATTAAGGTTGGCAAAGACCTCCAAGACCATTGAGTCCAACCTTTGACTGGCCTGCTTTGACTATGACCCTCCTTCCGACTCTTCCTCTGTATGGGTGTCCCACAGGCCAACCTCCAGTCATGCAGGACCCCCCTGGTCAGCCCCACCGATGATAATGGATGGGGAGGGGCTCCCTCAGGAGAATCCCATCCAGCCCCATGCACTTGGGAATGTCCCAGTGGCACAGCAGGTCACCGACTATGTCCTGCTGGGTTGCAGGAGCTCCCTTCTGCTCCCTATCCCTGTCTGCCCTGAGGAAATGGTCTGTCTGTTAAAGACTGAGGCAAAGAGGTCAGTCAGTGCCTCAACCTTTTCCTTGTCCTTGCTGACAATGGTCCCCCCTGCAGCCAGCAAAGGATAGAGATTTTCCTTGGCCCTCCTTATGTTGTTAATGTATTTCTACAAACACTTTTTATTCCTTTCACAGCAGCGGCCAGATTGAGTTTTAGCTGAGCTTTTGCCTTTCTCATTTTCTCTCTACAGGACCTAATGACATTCTGGTGCTTTTCCAAAGTTGCCTGCCCCCTGTTCCAAACTCTTTTTTTCCTGAATTCCAGCAAAAGCTCCCTGTTCAGCCCAGCTGATCTTCTTCCCCACCGACTTGTCTTTCAGCTCATCCAGACAGGCTGTTCCTGCACCTTTACAATGTCCTCCTTAAATTCTGCTTAGCTTTCCTGAACTCCTCTGTTATTAAGGACTGTTTGTCTTTGAACCAGTGTTCTGAGCAGGCCAAAGTCCACCCACCAGAAGTCGAAGGTAGAGGTTCTGTTGACCCCTCCCTTACCTCACCAAGAATCAAAAACTCTGCCATGTTGTGGTGGCTGTGGCCAAGGCAGTCTCAGACCCCCACATCTCCCACCAGTGCTTCTCTGTTCATACCAGCTGTGCCAGGAAGTTCCCTCCCACAACTCCAGGAACCTCCTGCTCTGCTGTGGGGAGTGTCCAGCAGACACGTGGCAGGTCACAGTCTCCCACGAGGAAAGGGGCTACATCAAAGGAATAGGCAACGTGATTACAAAAGGTCAGGGAATCACACAGTGTTTGAGGCTAAGTGAGGAATGTGTTGATGAAAGAATTCTCACACGGTGGTCAGAGACAGGCAGTACTTGACGTTATTGATTCATGTCTGTTGTTTCATAGTGATTGAACCAATTGCATTTACTCTTAATAGTCAGTGATGTGCATAGATATCGTTGCGTTTGTAAGTCATTGTGCACAGGACAAGTCATGAATACTTTTGGCTGCTGGAGGAAGTCCAAAACACCATTCTGCTATTCTTTTAAAATATTGTAAATGCCAAAGTTTTGAAGAGCCATTGTATAGTTAGAAAATCTGGGAAAATACCATAACTGTCAGCTCTCTATTTCCAGTGCTGGGTGATTTGCACTTGAGGGTCCTTCTCGTTTATGTCTTAGATACATTATCCTCAGTGAAAGAGGAATATATGCATGAAATCCATCCTCAAGTGGAGTAGGATTTCTGATTGGGTACTTTCCAGAAAATCCCATGACAATATGAAATTCAGTCTTTCAAATTAAGACTTCATTATATAAACTAGCACCTGAGGCACCTAAATGAAGTGAAGAAACTTAAAAAAGCCTACTAAAATTGTCAAAAATACATCCTGAAACACAAAGAGGAATGATTAAGGATCCATTTGGCTTCTCAGGATAGGGCCAGTCTGTAATGACTGATGCAGTGCTGGGGGGGAGATGGCTGAAACAAAATTAGGAGGCAGCAGTGACTCTGTTAAGGCACTGACAGCCTGTAAAGGGGCAAGGCAAAGCTGTTGGGACAGGCCAGCAGGACTGGTGCTCTTGCTGAATTCTCTGCCATGGAATCAATGCAGATTCTCTCAAGTGGTACTCACAATAAGGGGGGCTGTTCATGGGTTTCCTGGCTTTGTTGGGTAGTTGTGCAAACTTGGGCACTCACAAAATGAATGGGTATTTGCCTATTTCCTGCTATTGTAATTTTAAAACAGGTGAACAGATTCTATGATTATTTCTTTCAGAATTATTTTAACTGCTATTGCAAAATACTATTTTCTGGGGTTTTATTCCCAATTAAAGTTGTAGATTTGGGGTGATAACTGTAATGAAAAAGGTACATCTATATACAGGATAGCTGACTTACAAATATATTAAATTATATGTTTTCAAGCAAGCTAGAGATCTAAAAGACTTCTTAATGTGCAGGTAGCTGAATTCCCTATTTATGGGAGCATTGTTCCCTGTGGTGTATTTTTCTGAGCTTTGCTAGACTCCATTTGAAATGACCCCTGAAAACCACTCTTTTACTGCTGCCCTGGGAGATTTCCAAGGTTATGGAAGGGAAATTTCAGTGCACTGTATTTATCTATAACAATGTTAATGGAACTAATAATGTATTCAGTACCTTCTTTAAGGTTAGTCACTTGCTTGTTGACTTGCTCTTAAGAACTGAAGGGAGCTACTCTAGATTCACTTGATATTTATGAAAGAGAAGGGCAAAACATCAAGAGACTCATTGGATCTTGCATTCCATTGAATTTTTCATAATACTTATTTTTTCCTCATCTTTTGCAAAATCTGATCTTTTTTTCCCCCACGAATATTTATGGTTCTTCCCAGTGAATACAGAAATAGAAGTGGGCTGTGTCAATAGGTAGGGTAGCTCTCAGTAACCAAGGATGACAGGTTTAAATCTCTCAGATTTCTGGTATTATTTTAGCAAGCTACTTTGCATTGTTATGAAATGTGAATTACCCTTTGACTGCTACACATGATATATTTCATGATCATGGAACATGAGTTTCATGATAAGTATGAAAAAGACACTCACATAAAGCTCTCTCCTTTCTTGCACTTCCTAACCAATAGTCTTTGTTCAATATATACTGAAAATGTGTATTTAATTGCAAAATGGCAAAAGAATCCTTTAGGTTATTGACTTTTTGTTTATTATAGTTAAGAAAAATAGATCACAAGCTCAAAGTAGCTTGCTAATAATAAATGTATTTTGTTTTAAATCAATTTAAATAATAAAAGACCAGATTTTTTCTGTAAGGTTTTGAGTACTAGGGAAGGAAAAAATAAAATAATTAGGAAAATAGTCTTGTAGAAAAGGTATTAGCTAGACCTTTTTTTGTTCCTACCCCTCACTGCAACTGAGGGCAAATTATTTACCTTGTGCCACGGTGCTTTGTAACACAGGCATAATTTTTCATTCTTCTTTTGTTTGTTTGTTTGTTCATCTTACACATTTTTATTGCATACTCCTTCAGACACCAGTTATCATTTGTTACTTAGTGGTGGATTAAGAAGTGGAGAAAAAAACAGGGCTGATTTTGTCTTGGGTAGGTGGGCCCTACATTAATACTGAAAAACAAAGGCAAATTCATTACTGGGAAGAATTGGCTTTGTACTTGAGGTATTGGATGTACAAAAGAAAAAATCTGCATCAAACTTTCCAGCAGGAGTTTTAAAGAAATCCTTGTCCTTTTTTATTAGGCTTTATTAGTTACATTTGAAACAAAAGAGTATTTTTCACATGGATCATTTTATTTCACTGTACTTTGTGTACAGCTGAAATAAACACTTCCACTTTTGTTTTATTAAGAGCAATTCCATTTATGTTACACCTGATGTTCAAACATCTGTGTTTGTGCAACAGAACTGTCAAAGACACAGGGTTAGGTTTGGAAGTAACTTTTATATGTGGTGCACCACTTTGTGTTTTACAGAAACCTATGACAGAGCCTTTGGTTTGTTTTTTCTAATAGCTCATTGACAGTGCTGAAAATCTCTCTTCTCTTCATCCTGATCTGATTGGTCTTTGATTATTTTTTAAACAGGAAGGTATTTTTACATAAATATTAAAGCCCAACTAGATTTCTCAAATGACTCAAGTCTTTGACTAAAAGATTGATCTTAGCTGCTGCTTAGGCAAAGTGTAGGAGGGATGAATGTGAGGTTAGGGAAAAGCAGATAGCTCTGATTTTTTCTCAGAGCTTGGCCTTTCCAGTTATTTTAGTTCAGTGATAGCTCCTGTACACACACCCCCTCCTTTTCTGCATTGTCTTTTATGTGCACTGTTTAATTGAACAAATCAATTCTTTGGAAGTTCCCGGACATTGCCACTGAAATGGCAGGTTGATGATATTGGATCAGGCTGCAAGGATAATACATGCCCAGGTCTAGCAAAGTGAGCAGAGGGCCCTTCTTGGTAGCCTAAGTACAGGGTTAGGACATGGCCAAGTGTCTCCATCAGCCAGGCCATGCTTGCCAATGTTTAATTATGTGAATGAGGAACACTGACTGTGATCTTCATGTCAAATTTGGAGTTTACCAAACTATTCTAGTCACATTCAAGCACCATAAGTCTCCCTGGGACTGTATCTATGCTTTGTTCTGTGAACCAGTTTTTGGTAAGGGAAGGAGGAGACTGAAAATGTAAAGAATGTGACAGTTTAGATTCTTGAAAAATTCCATTTCCTCGATCACAGCAGAGGAGAAAAAGCAAACTGCCAGTAATTTAAATATGATAATTTCTGTCATAACTTGACAGCAGATGTGAACAAAAGAGACATGAAATAGATGAAGACAGGCAAATTGAGAGCACAGAAGATAGTGTACGCAGAGCTGGATAATGACTGTTGAAACAACGTGACTTTGCTTGCTTTCTATAAATGCTCTGCAGCTAAATTAATGTAAGTCAGATTTTTTCTGGCAGGCAGTGTTCTCTTTAACTTGTCTCATAAGTGAACACAGGATCAAAGGAGAGTTTTTTCTTTCACACGACCAGATTGTTTAATCGTTTTCTTCTTAAACTGAATGTACACCTTTCTACAAACCTGTGCCATAAGTGCTGGTTAGAGAGAGGAAGGCACAGCCCTATGAAGGAAGGAGATGCTGTGGGCAGCGGCAGCCCGAGCTTGCTGCTCTGAGCATGCTTTGGTTGTTGCTCAGGGTACCTGCTATGGAGCAGGAGTGTTGTACCCGGGGCCATAACCAGGACACATCTGCATCTGATGTGTGTCTGCATGTCCTTTCAGGGCATGGTTATGTTCCTAAAAACCCCAGTTTGTTTTAATGAAGACAATTTTTAAACCCTGTTATATAAGCAAAAGGAAGCAGGGAGAGCTGACAGGTTTTTATTGTTATGCTTGTTAAGTATTGTCATATTTTGTAGCAAAGTGGCGGGGGAGAGCTGTAGTTATAACTAGCACTTGTTTATTAAAACATTTATCATAAACAAATTATTCTTTCTCAAGTCTTGGTTTAAATTCTGAACTCATGTTCTTACAGCAGCAAATTCTTGTTTTGAGGTAGTCTGTGGTAAAGGCTTGGTATATTCTCCTCCCTCTGAAAATGTGGATGTTTGTTTTTAAACAAGTTACCATTTGAGATATAACTACAGAGCAAATTATGTTTGTCTTTGGGAGGAAGAGAGGGGACAGGACATGATATGTCCCCAACTTTGCAAGTGTTATTGCATGTTCTGGATGGCTGCTCTTTCCCTCCCTCCATTTCCATGTCCTGTTCCCCCACAGCCAGGTCCCACTGTTCTTACAGCCTGGTCCTGCTGCTGCTGTCACTGGGTGTCCGTGTCACCCAAGTGTCACCTCTGGGTGCCTGTGGACAGCACTTTGGGAAAGAAACCACCTGCGCAGCCTCCTGGCCCACTGTCTGCTCAGGCAAGGAAACAGTGACAACAGAAGTGGCATCTCATGCCCTTTTTATAACTGACTAGAAATTTGAGCAAGTAGTCTGAGAAATGGCCCAGCACACGGAATGCATGGCTACCCTCATCTCTGCACTGCCACCATGGAGGCCTTGCCTGTCAGCAAATTGCCATGGATCGTAGGTCTGTGTCTGTCCTGGGTTAACCCCAGGAAGCCACCAAGCCCCACACAGCCCCTCCCTCCCT